>VMDO01000746.1:25668-51227 GCA_007922755.1 Pedetes capensis
CGCACGCCTGTAATCCCAGCGGCTGGGGAGGAGGAGGCAGGAGGATCGCAAGTTCAAGACCAGAGACAGTCAGTGTAACTTAGCGAGACCCTGTCTCAGAAAATAATAAAATCTACAAAATGGGCTGGGGGTGCAGCTCAGTGGTCCAGGCCCTGGGTTCAACCCCTAGTACCGCAAAAAAAAAAAAAAAAAAAAAAAATGTATACACAAGGAGCACAATACCCTGTTGAGCTGGTATTTGAAATTCAAGAACATTGTGGAAGTACAGCACCAGTGGAGGCGTGAGCACGCAGCAGAACCTCCAGCACACCTAACAATTGCACACATTCCTGATAAGTGTGAGACAGATGGTACTGTGTGTAATGTGCACAGGGAGGATCCGGGAACTTCGCACAGCAGCAAGTAATGCTGCTTCTGCTATGGCGACCACTATGAGCACCTCTTGTAATTGCAGGACTCAAACGTGACTTGGAATTGTCTTTTGTTATCAGTGTCTCTGCAGCAGAGAATTTTGATCGTTTTTCCTTTCTTAAAATGTGCATATATTTTTGGCACCCTCTGCACAGCTGTGTGTGTATAACTCGCCTAACTCACCGGGTCACAAATGTTGATTCACATCACAACTTGGAAATGCAGGTAAAAGCTGTTTCCTTGTTTTTTCTTCTTCAGGAGTCCACAGCCCTTGGTTAGCGGGACAATGGAACTCTTTGTCCTACGGGGTTCTAACTGTGTCCAAACCAACCATCCAAGCTCTCCATGCTTGTCCGTCCTGCTCTCCCCAAAGAGCATCCTTGTCCCATTTTGTTCCTGGTGGTTGTGCCTGCAAGTGTGGCAAGTGGGAGGAAGAGTTGGGGTGTTTTAGGATCAGGGCTGTCATCTGCCTGCAGTGGCCTCTGGGTCACACGTCCTCCTCTGGTTCAGTGGGCCCTACAAGTTTTCCAGCCATCGCGTGAGACTGCGGTGACTACTGGGCTGCCCAGGCTTCTCCCATCCTCCATCCAGCCCCTCACTCACCACCCAGGGCCAGTCCCTCTGCTCCAGGTCACCCTCTCCTGCCACGGCAGCCTTGTGGCAGGTATGTGGGCTTTACTAATACTTTCTGTCAAGAAGGCTCAAATGTCCCTCTGATGTAGGCCACGGCCTCTCAAGAGGTGTTGTTGTTGCTGTTGTTATTGTTGTTGTTAGGTGATGTTGAGTCAAGTCCAGCTCATAGTGACCCTGTGCAAAACAAAATGAAACATTCTCCACTTCTGTGCCAGGCACATGATCTTTTTTATGTGTAAGCCCATTGTTGCAGGCGCTGTGTCAATGCATCTAGTTGAGGGGCTTCCTTTTTTTCATTGACCTGCCATTCTCCCAAACATTACATCCTTCTCCAGGGATTGGTCCCTCCTGACTACATGTCCAAAATATATAAGGCACATTCTAGCCACCCTTGCCTCCAAGGAGTGCTCTGGTTGCACTTCTTCTAGGACAGATCTGTTGGTTCTTTTGACAGTCCATGGTATATTCAATATTGGTTTCCAGCACCATAATTCAAAAGCATAAATTCTTTTCCTGTCTCCCTTATTCAACATCCAGATTTCACAACTGTATGATGTGACTCAAAATACCATGGCATGAGTCCGGCACACTTTCTTCTTCAGTGTGACATCTTTACTTTTCAACACTTTAAAGAGGTCTTTTGCAACAGCTTTTCCCAATACAATGCATCTTTTGATTTCTTGACTGCTGCTTCTGTGGGTGTTGATTGTAGAATCAAGTAAAGCAAAATCTTGGACAACCTCAATCTTTTCTCCATTGATCATGAAGTTGCATACTGACCCAAATGTAAGGATGTGTTTTGTTGATGTTGAGGCATAATCCATACTGAAAGCTGTGTTCCTCGATACTCATCAGTAAATGTTTCAAATCTTCTTCACTTTCAACAAGGAGAGCTGTGTCATCTGCATAGTGCAGATTGTTAATGAGTCTGCCTGCAGTCCTGATGCCACATTCTTCATTAAATCCAGGTTCTCTGATTATTTGTTCAGCATAAAGATTGAAGAGGTATGGTGAAAAGATACAGCTCTGATGCATACCTTTCCTGACTTTAAAGCAGGCAGTGCTTCCTTGTTCTGTTCAAATGACTGCCTTCTGGCCTATGTACAGATTCCTCATGAGTACAACTAGGTGCTCTGGTATTCTTATTCTTTGCAAAGTTATCCATAATTTGTTGTGATCCTCACAGTCATATGCCTTTGCATAGTCCATAAAACATAGACATCTTTTTGGTATTCTCTGGTTTTGGCTAATATCCACCTGACATCAGCAGTGATTTCCCTTGTTCCATGCCCTCTTCTGAATTTGGTTTGATTTTCTGGTGTTTTCCTCTTAATATACTATTGCAACCACTTTTCAATGAACTTTAGCAAAATCTTACTTGCTTGTGATATTAATAATATTGTTCAATAATTTCCATGTTCAATTGGATCCCCTTTCTTGGGAATAGGCACAAATATGGATCTCTTCTAGTCAGTTGGCCAGCTAACAGTTTTCCAAATCTCTTGGCATAAGCAAGTGAGCACCTCCAGTGCTGCATCTGTTTATTGAAACATCTCAGTTGGTATTCCATCAACTCCTGGAGCCTTGTGTTTCACCAATTGGTTTCTGGTCATATGCAACCTCTTGGAATGGTTGGTCATCCACCAATTTTTTAATTTTGTATAATAACTGTGTATTCCTTCCATCTTCTTTTGATGTTTCCTGTGTCATTTAATACTTTTGCTATAGAATCCTTCACTATTGCCACTCGAGGCTTGAAATTTTTCTTCAATTCTTCAAGCTTGAGAAAAATAAAGCATGGTCTTCCCTTTTGGGTTTCTATCTGTAGCTCTTTGCACATGTCATTGTAATATTTGATTTTGTCTTTTCGAGCTGCCCTTTGAAATCTTCTGGTTAGTTTTTTAACTTCATCATGTCTTCCTTTTACTTTAGCTGCTTGTCATTCAAAGGCAAGTTTCAGAGTCTCTTTTGACATGCAATTTGATCTTTTCTTTTTTCCTGTCTTTTAAATAACCTTTGCTTTCCTCATGAATGATATCTTTGATGCTATGCCACAACTCATCTGGTCTTTGATAATTAGTGTATAATGCATCAAACCTGTTCTTGAGGAGGTCTCTGGACTCAGGTGGGATATACTCAAGGTCATACCTTGGCTCTCATACATTTGTTCTAATTTTCTTTAATTTATGTTTGAGTCTGCATTGGGGCAGTTGATGGTCTGACCCACAATTATCATTTGGTCTTGTTCTGACTTTCAATATTGAGTTTTTCCATGGTCTCTTTTCAAAAATGTAGTCAATTTGGTTACTGTATGTTCCATTTGGTGAATTCTATGTGTATAGTCACCATTTATGTGGTTAAAAAATATATTTGCAATAAAAAGGTCATTAAGCTGACAAAATTCTATCATATTTTCCACCTACCCAACCTTCTTTGTTCCCAACTTTTGCATTCCAGTCACCAGTAATTATCAGTACATCGTAATTGCATGTTTGATCTATTTCAGATTGCAGAAGCTGATAAAAATCTTCCCTACCTTCATTTGTAGCCTTAGTGATGGATGTGTAAATTTAAATGATAGTCATCATAACTGGCCTTCCTTGTAGGCATATAGATATTATTCTATCATTGACAGCTTTGTACTTCAGGACAGCCCCTGAGATATCTTTTCTGAGAAGGAATGCAGTCCTATATCTCTTTAATCTGTCATTACCTGCATAGTAGACCATATGATTACCTGATTCAAAATGGCCCATGCCCAGTCCATTTTAGGTCACTGATGCCTAGAATGTTGATGTTTATGTGCTCCATTTCTCTTTCCATGATTTCTAATTTTCCTAGATTCATACTACATACATTACACATTCCAATTATTAATGGATGTTTACAGTTGTTCCTTCTCATTTTGAGTTGTGCCACATCAACCAATGGAGGTCCCTGAGGCTTTACTCCATTCCCATCATTAAAGTCGACTCTACTTTGAGAAAGCAACTCTTCCCCACTCATCTTTTGAGTGCCTTCGAACCTGGGAGGCTCATTTTCCAGCACTATATCTGACAGTGTTTCTCTACTATTTACAGGGTTTTCAATGGCTAATTGTTTCAGGAGTGGGTTAGTCAGGTCCTTCTCCCTAGTCTGTCTTAGTCTAAAATTTCAACTGAAACCTGTCCACCATGGGTATCTGTAATACCAGTGGCATATCTTTCAACATCACAGCAACAGACAAGCTCCCACAGTACAACAAACTGACAGAAAACCTGACCCTACTTAGCTTCCGAGATCTGATGGGGTCAGGTGCCAGGGTGGTATGGCTTCAGGCCAAATAATGTTGTTGTGGTGGTTGTTAGGTGCCATCAAGTCAGATCTGACTCATAGCAACAATATGTACAACAGAATGAAACATTCCTCTACACTGTGCCATGGCTGGCACTGTGTCAGTGCTTCTCTGCTATTCATAGGGTTTCTATAGCAGATTATTTTGGGATTGTGTTAGAAGTGGGCTGCTAAGTCCTTCTCCCATTTATGTAGTGCTGGAGATTGAACTCAGGGCCTCAGAGAGTGCAGAGCAGCAGTCTACCAACTGAGCAAAACCTCAGCCCCATAAATGGAATACCCCTCACACTGTACCATGTCTGGCACTGTGTTTCTCTGCAATTCATGGGGTTTTCAATAGCTGATCATTTCAGGAGTGGGATGCCAGGTCCTTCTCCAATGTTTTTGTGGTGCTGGGGATCAAGCCCAGGGCCTAAGAGAGTACAGAGCAGCACTCTACCAACTGAGCTAAACTCCACCCCTTCAGGGGGTGAGATCCCACATATTAGTGATCTACACTGCATGATTAATCAACCCAAAACATAATGGCTCACCACAACCATAACCATTTTGTGTCTTTCATGGTTTCACTAAACTGGGAGTCTGGGGTAACTGGGCTCTGGCAGAGTTATTCCTGTGATTTTGGTGGGTTTTCATCAGGGCTTCAGTGAAGGTCTGGCTGGGGCTGGAGGATCCACATCTAAGTTGGCTTGTTCCCATTTCTAACAAGCTGCTGTGGGCCATTACTTCTTCTCCATGTGGACAACTCCATAGAGCAACTTGAGCTTCCTCACAGTATGGTGGTCAGGATTTAAGTGTGAGTATCCCAAAAGAACCAGGCATAAGCTTCATGATTTGAAGTCATAAAACATTGGTTCTGCTACATTCTTTTGGCCACAAGGGTCAACCTTGATTCAATACAGGACACTGTCAGGAACTGCAGAGGGTGTGAGATTTTGTTGTACTTTCCATCCAACAAGTTATCCTGCTACAGGTTCTTGGATGCTAGGAGAAGACATGAGGGCCCCAGGTCAGACACAAAGGTCAATTAATGACTCACATTCAGGAGAGTGTCAGGCATTTTTCACTGGTTCACAAAGCCACAATCCCATGGATCAACCTGAAGAGTACTAAAAAATCACCTGCACACAGTAGGATGTTTTACAGGAGAGGCACCTGTGTTCATTAGTGTTTGCATCACTGTGACAAAATACCTTACAGAACTTAAGGGTGGAAGGATTTATTTGGCTCACAGTTTCAGTCCATGTTGGTGGGAGGACATGACCAAGATGGCAGCAGGAATATATGGTAAAGACTCCTTACATGATGGCAAAAGGAAGCAGAGCGTTTACTGGAACTAGAAGCCTAGGTAAAACTTTAAAGTTTGCCCCCAGTGACCTAATTCCACCAACTAAGTCCCACCTCCTAAAATACCACAGTCTCCAAAAAAAGCACCACTTTCTGGGACCAACTATTCAAACATGAGATTTCGGGGGCATTTTATATTGAAACCATAAAATTCTGCCCTGAGTTCCCAAAGGCTCAAGGCTATCTCATAATGAAATGCATTTAGTCCATCTCCAAGAGTCACTGATGTCTTAACAGTGACAACATTGTTCAAAAGTGCAAGTCCAAAAGTTCAAGATCAAAAGTTCAAGTCTACTGAGACTCAAGGCAATCTCTTAGTTGTGAGCCTTTGAAAATAAAAAATAAGTTGCATACTTCTAATATGCAATGTCACAAAGTAAACATTCCCATTTCAAATAGGAGGGACTGGAGGATAGCTAGGAGAGATCTCACCAAAACAAGACTGAAACCCAGCAGCGCAAATAAAAATACTGTAGCTCCATGTCTAGCATCCGATACATGTGGTGGCATGATCTGGTATCCAACAGACCCAGGCAGTTCCACCCCTATGGTCTAATCACTTTTCAGGCCACATATCCTCTCTCTTAGGCTAGTTCTACTCATTGTCAGCAGCTTTCCTAGGTTGCCAATCCATGGTCCTGACCTCTCTAGCATCCTGGGGTCTCCACTACAGCTTAGGCTTCACCTTCACAGCTTCTAGGTACACTGCCTTTTAAAGGGTTCTTCATAGGGAATCTGATCCTGCTACACATTGCCTGGCCTCCCAGGCCTTTTTCAAAAAAACCTTGGTACAAACCTCCATGACCCCATATATTTGCATTCTGCATGTCTGCAAAACTGACACTGTGTGAGTGATACCAAGTTCTGCTGCTAGCTTGAGCAGTAGCTGGGCCTGGTAAGTCTACAGCTGCAGTAGCTTCTGAGTGTCTAGGCAGCTGAAACCAGAGAGAACTTCTCTAGGTGGCCCTTTGCAAGCAGAATGCCCTGGAGGCACTGGTTTTTGAATGAAAGTCTTTAAAATGAGTTTGCAGTTTCACACCCTATAGCCTTTGAAGGGAAGGGTGTTGCCAATTCCTGAGTTGCCCTCAAGCCAAGTTTCCAATTGTTCCATTGGGCTTCACTTTAATGACAGTAATCTTTTCAAAAAACCAGTTTCTTCATCCACAACTTTAAATGGGTTGCATACTTTTCAAATCTTTCTGTTCTACTTTTTCCTCCTTTTTCTCACCATGAATTTGCCTAAAAGCAGCCAGTAATACCCATGGCACAGCTTCAGTCTTATGATGTCTTAAAAATACCTCTGTCAAATTAATTTGTTCATGACTTTCAAATTCAAGCTTACTCAACTCTTTAGGACATGCATAAAAGGCAGAGAAACACTTTGCCAGAATGTAAAATGAATGGCCTCCAGTCCAATTTCCAATAGTGTCCTTGTTTCCTCTGAAACCCCTCGAGCAACCCATTCCTACATTCCTATTAATGTTCTAGTCTTCTGAACTCTCACTAGAATCATCCATCAAGCTCTGCTTATAGTATTCTATGGTTTCTCTAGCCTACATCTCCAAATCCTCCTAAATTCCTCTTGTAAATTAAAGGCCTAAGGACTGCAGGGTCAATTTTAAGCACAACAAAGGCACAACTCTCAGTACCAATTTTCTGTGTCCATTAACTTCCATGTCACTGTAACAAAATATCTGACAGAACAACTTAATGTCACTGTAACAAAATATCTGACAGAACAACTTAAGGGAGGAAGAACTTATTTGGCTCATGGTTTCAGAGGTTCAGTCCATGTGGGCAGGGAGGGCTTGGCCAAGGACGCAGGAGGAGTGCATGGTGAAGGCGCCTCATATGATGGCAATAGGAAGCAGAAAGAGCCTACTAGAACCAGTGGCCCAGGTGAAACCTTAAAACCTGTACCCAGTCCCCTACTTCCACCAGCTAGGTCCCCAAGTACCACAGCCTCCCCAAACACCACCACCTGCTGGGGACCAAGCACTCAAACATGAGCCTTGGGAGCCATTTTATACTCAAATCATAATAGCACCTGAGCTTTAGGAACCCAGATCTTCTCTAACGGTCTCTGAGCACTCCTGCTCTGGGCTCCAGAGGAAGATACTACTCTCTCTCCCAAGATTACTTGCAATAAATAGCCTTGAAAAGATAATCTGGAAAAAGGGCTATCATACCTTGCTCACAAGACATGCAAAAACCCAAGAGCTCTGTCTTAGTCAGTTTGATCTTTCAATACAAAGTGCTGTAGTTGGTACAAACTGGATGGCAAAAACAGCAGGTATTTATTTCTCACAATTGTAAAGGCTGTAAGCCCAAGATCAAGGATCAAGGTGCCAGCCTATTTGGTTCCTGCTGAGGGCTCTCTTCTTGGCTTGTAAATGGCCACCTTCTTGCTGTGTCCTCAAGTGAAAGCGGGGGGTGGGGGGGGGTGGGGGGGGGAAGAGAGCGAGCGAGCTCTAGCCTCTTTCTCTTCTTATGTTGTTGTGGTTACGTACTGTTGAGTTGGGTCCAACTCATAGTGACCCTATGTACAATAGAAAAACAAAAAACAAAAAACCACTACTCAACATTGTGCCATGCCCAGCATTATGTCTGACAGTGTTTCTCTGCTATTCATAGTGTTTTCAATGGTTGTTTGTTTTGAGAGTGGGCTGTTGGGTCCTTCTGCCAAGCCTACAGCACACGATATTCCAGGTGATCTCCTATCCAAGTACTAACCAGGACCAACCCTGTTTTGATTCTGAGATCAGAGGAGATCGGATGCCAGGGTGGTATGGCTGTAGACTCCTCTTCTTCTAAACCACCAATACCCTCAGATTAGGGGCCCACTGTTATGATTCATTCTAATTTAATTACCTCCTAATAACCTACCTCCAAATAACAGCACCTTGGGGGTTAGCACTCCATCATATGAATTCTAAGGGACACAATTTAATCCATGGCAAGTCCAGGGAGACGTGTTTTCCACCAGGGACCAACAGGAATCATGGTGAAGGCTGGCTACCACAGCCCAGGTTGGTGGGTGCCTCCCTGAATGATCTTTTTCCAAGGCAAAAATGGGAAGTGGAGATTATAGCTCTCTATTGTTCATGATGACATCACTTAACTGATACCCCTCCTCCAAACTCGTCCCCAAAATGTGGAAATGGAGGCCTCATGCCTCTTCATGTTGCGGTCCTTCTCTCCAACTCTCCTTCAGGGCATGCCGTTCCCATGTCACCGCCTTCCTCCCAACTCTGGCCACAGGGCTAAGAATTTAACCGGTAAGTAAGAACTGCAGGAAGGGACTATCTTCTGGCTGCCAAGTTCTATTTGGAATGCCTTTTTCTTTTTAATTCTTCTATAGTGTTCCTAATTCTCTCAAGGCAGATGGATATGCTCTGACCTACAGTGGAAAAGAGCACATATTCAGAAATTAAGAAAAAAGAAAAGCTTAGTAATTTCAAAATACTAAGCCCATTTGCACACAGAATTTTGCCAGAAACACAAGTGGGATTATCTAATACATATTATTTTCAATTTTTCTTTTAATTTTATTTATATATTTTGTAGTGCTGGGGATGGAACTCAGGGCCTCGCTCATGCTCAGCAAGTGCACTACCACTGAGTTACACCCCCAGATCCAACTTTGATTTTCACATTAGAAGATCTTCTATGGATTCTGTCTGGAATATGGATCTACTTCATTTTTTTATACCATGCTGTAGTATTCCAGAGTATGGACGGACCACAGTTCTCTCAGTCATGTTTCCGAATGGCATTTCTCTTCTTTCTAAATATTTTTGCATTACGGGAAATGCTTTAGGGAATAACCTTGCAGACACATCTTTGCATGCATGTGCTAGTAATTTTGTAAAATACATTTTTACAAGTGGAATTTCTGGGTGTAGAATATGTATACTTTATATTTTGATAGATATCACTTGTATTAATCAGTTGGTGTGTCTCTATGGCAGAAAAATTGATCAAAACAAACTTACAGGAGAAAACATTTATTGGGGGCTCATAATTAGAGAATCACAGTCCATAATGCTGGCCTGGCAGGAGTGGCAGCAGAAGGCAGCAGGGCCCGTGTCAGAACACCTCACATCTTGGCAGATCAGGAGGGAGAGAACAACCAGAACTGCAAGGCTGGGTAAGAACCTCCCTAGGCTCACCCCAGGGACCTACTCCTGCCACACTAAATCCCGGCTTCCAAAGTTCCATAGCCTTTATAAACAGTGCCATCAGCTAAGGACCAATTGTTCAAACACATGACCTTTGGGAGACATTTTAGATTCAAACCATGACACTGCACCCCTGGCCCAGAACAGTCATGTTGTTGTTAGGTGCTGTTGAGTCAGGTCTGACTCATAGCGACTCTATGTGCAATAGAACGAACCACTCCCCAACACTGTGCCATGCCCGGTACTATGTCAGTGTGTCTCTGCCAGTCATAGGGTTTTCAATGGCTGATATCTCAGGATTATTTTCAGGAGGGGGCTGCCAGTTCCTTTTCTTATTTTTGCAGTGCTAGGGATTGAACCCAGGGCCTCAGAGTGTGCAGAGCACACGACCAACTGAGCTAAACCCCAGCATAGCCATCTCAAAATGCAAAATGCATTCAGTCCAACTTCAGGAGTTCCCCAAATCTTAGTTCAAAAGTCCAGCTCCAAAGTTGCCACTGAGATTCAAGGCAGACTTATCTGTGCGCTCCTGCAAAACAGAACACAGGTTCCATATTCCCAACACGCTATGGCACAGAGTAAGCATTCCCACTCAAAAAGGAGAGAATGGGGCACAGAAAGGAAAGTTCAGACCAAAGCAAGTCCTAGAACTCGCTGAACATGCAAATTGTGTGGCTCTATGTCTGGCATCTAACACACGGGATATCATGTGTCATCTGGCATCATTTGGCTTTGAATGGGCGTGGGTGGCTCCATCCATGTATCCCTGCCATTTGCAGCACCCATGGCCCTCAAGGACTAGCTCTATTTATTGCCAGAAGCTTCCTTCATGGTGCTTTCATCCTCACCATCCTGGGGTTTCCACCACTGCTTAGGCTCCACCCTCAAAGCTTCATGCATCAGCCCATCAGGGGCTCTCCACAGGGCACCTGACCCGGATATGCTTTGCCTGGCCTTGTAGCCTATTTTCTCAAACCTTGGTGGCAGCCTCCATAACCTCTTAACTCTCATTTTCTTCATGCCAGCAAAACCAGCACTATGTGGTTTTGGAACAAAGTCTGCTGCCAGCTTGAGTGGCAGCTTTGCCCTTTTGAACCACAGCTGCAGCAGTATCCTCTGTGTGCCTGGAGAGACCTATTGCAGCAAGGCATGCTAGAGGCATTCATTTTGCAGCCATTCCCTTTCCAATGAAAGTGTTTTAAAAGAGTTTCACACCCTGAGGTCTTCAATAGGTGGGGCCTGGATGACTTCTGTTTTGACCCCAGGGGATTTCCATTGTCCCAACAAAAAGTTCAGGGTTTCCATTTATTGCACTTTATCTCTAACAACTTTGGCTTCCTTGCCCAAACCAGTCCTGTCTGCAGTAAACTGCGAAAGCCCATGGCTTTTTTCACTTTAAACTTCACACTTGCCAGATCTTTTTGTTCTGCCTTTTCCTCTCCTTTTTCATCATAAATCTGGCTGAAAGCAGCAAGCAACAATCATGCCACCACCACCCATATCTTGCTGCCCTGGTGATATTTCCTCTGCCAAGTTAATTAGCTTATTACTTTTGAATTCAGCCTCACTCACATCTTTAGGACATGGACACACTGCAGAAAAACTCTTTGCTAGAATATAACACAAATCGTCTCTATTCTAATTCCCAAAAAGTTGTTTTCCTCTGAAACTCTATAAGTGCATCAACATTTTTGTTTGAGGTAGTGTTCTGGTCTTCCAAATGCTTATTAGAACCAACCCTCAATGTCTGCTTACAGCATTTCAAGGTTTCTCTTGCCTTCATCTCCAAACTCCTCCCACAAACAACTTCCAACAGTCTAAGAACCACACCGTCAGGTTTCTACATAGCAACAACCTCTCCGGTACAAATTTCTACATTAGTCAACTAGTGTGTCACTATGGCAGAGAAAATGACCAAAACAAACTTATGGGAGAAAAGATTTATTGGGGGCTCATGGTTAAAGGATCACAGTCCATAATGGTGGCAGGGCAGGTGTGGTGGCAGCAGGCAGCAGGGCCTGTAGCAGACAACCTCACATCTTTTTATTTTGTCTTGCATTTATTTTATTTATTAGTGTTGGTGGGGTACAGAGTAATAAGTCATTTGCCATATCCATTATGTAACAATTAAATCACTCTTGCTTACACATTTATCATCTTACACATTGTACATAAGAGTATAAACTCAAAAAGAGTAGGAATTTTAATTAATATGTAATGAAAATCATATGCAATCATGAGTTGTATTCTCATAGATTTTTCCCCTTCCCCTATTTTTTATGCATTCATATAGTTGCATCTTATATTCTGAGATTTTCCTCTCCCTCTTTAGCCTTCTACATTATTTCCCCTCCCATTCCCCCTTTCCCAGCCACTGCTCCCACCCACAGATCCCCTCCCCCCTCTTTCCAATCTGCTTGTGTTTTCCAATCTTAGATAGACAGCCTCACATCTTGATGGATCAGGAGGCAGAGAACAACATATTTCCAATCAATTTATTTTTAAAATTTGTTTGATTCCTTTCACTGCATGAATATTTTGTTTTTATAAAGCTGGACCTGTTCGTCATTTTCTTGATATATTTTGGGCTTCATGTCTTTCTTGTACATGCCCTTTATGGAGCAAATATACTAAACCTTTCAGTAAGAATGGGTCTTGCTCTTTGAATATTGCCGAATCCTGCAAGTGATTTGAGGTCTTGAGACTGTAGACAAAGGAATTTCATCCCACCAACCTGGCACAGCAAGAGGGGAACATCCCAGAAGTTAAGACAGAGGCTGCAGAAGGCCCCCCAGTGATGTCTTTTCAACAAAAACAAGCAGAACTCCTGGGAGCAACTCCCTTTGGAGAGGCAAAGCTTCTAAAGAGGCCCCAAGGGGAAGCCTGGGAGCAGCTACCCTGTGATGTCAGGAGGCCCAGGAGCCTGAGGGAGTAGCTGCCAGGGCCTGCAACGAGCAAGCCTCTTCCTCCACTCTGGCTTTGGCAACACACACTCAGAGCCACACACACTGTCATTCCCAGACAAAACTTGCACGCACTGACCCCCAGAATGCCTAGAAATGTGCTAACAAGCATGTGGATCCCCACACCCCCGCGGGTACAGGCCCAGGTGTGAAGAGTCACAAATGGCCACATGTGCACACATAAGGGTGCCCATGCATACAAAGCACATGCATGCATGTGCACAAGGATGCATGTATATATCTGCACAGACATGCATGCAGGTCCATTCAAGAGATGCAGCCAGTATGCAAATGTGCACCCCCCCCCAAATGCATGCAAATGTGCACCTGCCCCCAAGTGCATGCAAATGTACACACGCCCCCAGATGCATGCATCACCTCAGGCCCCCAGCAAGCAGAAAACCTGTGGACACACTCAAATGAGATGAGAAACATTCCATCCAGGGCCCATTTACAAAGGAGAGGGCGGGGTCAAGAGAAACTAAAGAGCAGGAATGAAGCGGTGGGGCGGGGGGCTGGCGAGGGCGGAGGGGAGTCCTTACCGACTCTGGGTCTGAAGAGTCAAAGGCGGTAAGCAAGTGAAGGAGCTGGGAAGCGTTGTCGCTGTGCAGCGCTCCAGCGCAGAGGATGCAGCAGCCGCCAGCCACTTTCTGCTGGGGAAGGAGCCAACCTGTCCCGCCCCCTCCAGTCCCCTAGTCTCCTGGCCGGGCCTCCCAGAAGTTCGCTGGCTGGAAGGCTAAGAGGCTGGGCCACGTGCTCCACAGGGTGAGCCTCCAGGGGACACGAAGCTGGGCAGGGGTGGACGTGCAGGGCAGCCAGAGAATTCTGACCAGCGCGCTACGGAGATGCCCGCAAGGGCGCCCAGAGACGCGGATGCAGGCACACAGGCTGAGCAGTGCGCACGGTGTAAAGCCCAGGGCACAGATTTCCACGGTGTAAAGCCCAGGGCACAGATTTCCACGGCCCCGGCCCGGAGGCCCGCACAGCTTAAGGGGAAGGCGGAAAGCGACGCCCAGGACCTGAGATGAGCTCCACCCCTCCCCCTCCCCACCGCTCTCCCCCCGCCCGCCCCAAGCCAAGAGCCAGCGCTTCCATGAGCTCTTTGTTGCTCTTGGCAAAGACCGAATCCCAGTGCGACAATGGGCCGGCCAGGCCTGCACAGATCACCCGCTCTTTGGGAGCCTTTTTGAGGCCCAGCTCGCCTGAGTGACAGCTGGATCAGATCCAGACTGGGGGGCGGGAGCCCTCCTGCAGGCAGGCCCCCACGCAGAGCTGGGAGGTCTCCACTTCGCTGACTCCTAACTCTGCTGGCTTCTCCCATCCCACCCAAAGCAAAGCAGCTGGGTCCCCCTCACCCCAAAGTCTCACTCTACACCCTCATCCGTTGGACCCCAGATCCTGCCTGCTTTACCTTCCCAGCCAACTACTGCCAAGGCCCTGGTCCAGGTCTCCCCTTCTGTGCTTGGGAGAGTCGCCACCCCCAGCTGGGGGTCTTGAATCATTTTGTCTCTGCTTAAGATCCGTCAGTGGTGGGCACCAAAGTGCTTGCCTTTAGTCCCAGCGACTCTGGAGGCTGAGCCAGGAGGATCACATATTGGAGGCCTGAGGCAGCCTGCTTAACTTAGTGAGACTGTTTCCAAATTAAAACAAAAATTAGAAATGGTCTTGGAGTGCTGCGTGGTAGAGCATACATTCAGCTCCAGAATAAAGAAAAAAAAATCCTTCGATGGCTCTCCACCACCACCACCTGATAGTCTCAACTCAGACCCCAACATCTGGAATCATCTGGTCCCTGACCCCATTCTCAGCCATACGGCTCACCAGTGCCCTCCCTAGTCCAGTACCCAGTCCTCCAGGTGCCCTTGGGCCTTTGCACCTGTACTTTCGCTGCTGAGAAGCCTTTTCCCAGTGCTCCATCTGCTGACTCTTCCCAAACTAGAGCTTCTGAGACTAACTGTGGGGTAGGACCAAGGATTTTCCTTCCTCCCAACCCATTGAGGGCCCATGTTTGTATAAAATACAATAAAAATGAGCTACTTGAAAAAATGCAATTAAAACAAAATGAGGTTTGCCCCCCTGAGAAACCAGCTTGGCAGCTTCTTTTGAGGTTAAAGCCTCACTTATCCCATGACCCAGCAATCCCACTCCTAGATATTTAACCAAGAGAAATGAAAACGGCTCCACACAAAAACCTATATGGGAATATTTCCAGTAGTTTCATTCATAATTGCCAAAACCTGAAACACTTAAATGTAGCTTCAATGGTGAGCAGGTAAACTGTGATACTTCCATACAAAGGAATGCTATACAGCAACAAAAGGGAAAAAAACCTACTGCTCCACATGGTGGGTGAAACTGAAATTCATTATGCTAAGTGAAAGAAGCCAGAAACAAAGGCCTACATGCTATTATGAGTCCATCTATACAAGTTAAACATTCCTATTCTGAAAATCTAAAATCTGAAATGTTTAAAAATCGGAAACCTTTTGAGCACTGACAAGAGGCCACAAATAGAAAATTTCACACCTGAGCTCATATGATGGGTCACGGACAAAACACAGGTGAAATAGAAATATTGTATAAAAGTGTCTTGAGGTGTGTGTATAAGGTATAAAGGAATGTCATATTTGTTTATTTGTATTCATTTTTTTGTGGTACTGAGGATTGAACCCAGGGCTTTGCATCTGCTAGGCAAGTGCTGTATCACTGAGCTACATTCCAAGCTCTTTGAGACTGGGACTAGCTAAATTGCCAAGGCTGGCTTTGAACTTGTTACATAGAACAGGCTGGTCTTGAATTTGTGATCCTCCTGCCTCAGCCTCCCAAGTAGCTGGGATTACAGACATGCACCTTCATGCCCAGCTCATTAATTTCATGTTTAGACTTGTGTCCCATCCCCACGATAGCTCAAATATAGGCAAATATTCCAAAATCTGAAAAAAATTCCAAATCTGAAATGCTACTGGTCCCAAGAATTTTGGGTAAGGGATACCTGTGTGACATTTTGGTAAAAACAAAAGTATAGGAACAGAAAACAGATCAGCAGTTGCCAGAGGCTGGATTTGGTGCTGGGGTGGGGTTGGAGGTGGTCTCTCATGGCCAAGAAGCACGTTGGACCTTTTGGGGGTGATAGAAGTACTCTGAGTCTTGACTGTACTGGGGGCTCCACGACACTACATTGTTTTCAACATTCACAGAGCTATGCACTCCAGAAGGTGAATTTTTACAGTATGTAAAGTATATCCCAATCAATCTGATGTTAAGAAATATAAATACAAGTCCCAGGTTTTATTGTGGTAAGAACATAAAATTTAACATTTAAATCATTTTAAAGCCTACCATTCAGTAGCATGAAATACCCTCATGCTGGTTGGTAACCATCACCACCATTCATCCGCAGAACTTTTCCATAATCCCACCCTCAACCTGTGCGCTCCTTCAATGCCAACTCTCCATTGCCCTCCCCCGGCCCAAGCCCTGGCAACCTCCATTCTACTTTCCTTTTCTATGCATTTGACTATTCTAGGTTCTTCAAATAAATGGAATCAGGCAGTATTTACCTTTTTGTGGCTGACTTCTTTCATTTAACTAGTGTTTTCAAAGTTCATTCACGTTGTAGCAAGTGACATGATTTCACTCTTTTTAAAGCCTGGATGATATTCTATTCTATATATAGACACATTGTGTTTCTCTGTTCATCTGTCCGCGGACATTCAGGTTGTTTCCGCCTCGTGGCTACTGTGAATAATGCTGCGATGAACATCGGTGTACATAGACAACCCCATATCTTTGAAATCATTAGGTGCAACAAGCATAAAATGACTTTGTCAATTTGCTAATCACTTACTCTCAATTTCATTATCCATCTCCCTGCTGTGAATTTGAGTAGCACAGCTGGCTGGCTTCCTGGGCTGGCCAGCTTCTACCTTTCTCAAGTCCACAGACTGGATTTCCTCCTTTTCCCAGCCAACCCCGGGCTGTGTCACAGCCTCGGGGGTGACATGTGTTGAACCCATTGCAACCGAGGCTAGAATGGTTTCTGAGTCTTCTCTGTTCTCAGCATTGGGGTTGAGGGCAGGCCAGGCAAGGGGTTTTGGGGCTGATGCAGCCAGGTGCAATCGTCCTGTGCCTGATGGACCAAAGGGGGAAGAAGGGGTTCTTGAACCCATGTGGGGCTTCCTCCAAGTCTATTTTCTCTGCTATAAGGTGTGAGCCATGAGGCCAGCCCTCTTGTCTTTGGCCTGTGTGTTCCAGGCAGGACTCAGGGCGGTCCCTCATCAGCTGCCATGCTCAGGATTCTTTTGGCCTGCAGGGATTTCCACCCCTTTCAAGATCAGCAGAGTCACTTAGTCAAGAAGTACTAATGTTGCCCACTCTGTGTTGGTTCCTGGGCTGAGGGCCATGGATATATAGGTGGGCCATGGATATTCATGATGCTAATATACGTGTTCACATGTTTATATGCATACACATGTATGTACAACACATGCATGTTACCTGGGAGTGAAGGGTTCAGTGTCTGTGTGTCTGTGTTCCAGGTAACTCAACATTTCATTTCTTGAGATAATAACTCTCTCTTTAAAAACCAGGGATGGAGAAAGGAGGGTTTTTTGTTTTTGTTTTTGTTTTCAGTGCTAAGGGTTTAAACCCAGGGCCCTGAACATGCTAGGTGAGTGCTCTATCATTGAGCTGCACTCCCAGTCCATTTTTTATTTTTTAATTTTGAGACAAGGTCTCACTAAGTTATAGGCATTGAACCTGCGATCCTCCTGCCTCTGCCTCCTGAATCGCTGGGATTATAGGCACGCACCACCAGGCCCAGCTTTTGTTGTTGCTTTGTTTTTTTGAGATGGCATTTCATTTGCTTTGTTTTTTTGAGATAGCATCTCATTATGTAGCCCAGACAGACCTTTAACTTGCCATCCTCCTGCCTCAGCCTCCCAAGTGCTGGGATTGCAGGCATGTTCCACCATGCCTGTAGGGAAGGAGGCCTTAAAGACTGTCAGGAACTTAAATCTCATTCACAGTGGCTGTCCTGGCACCCTAATTTCCAGGGGATTATAGACAGTTAAAAAACAAAGAGAAGAGGGGCAGAGAGAAAGAAAGAAGGAGGGAAGGAAGGAAGAGAAAAAAGAGGGAGAGAAAGGAAAGGAGAGAAAGAAAAAGGGAGAAAGGAAGAAAGTAAAAAAGGAAGGAAAGAGGGAAAGAAGGAAGGAAGGAAGGAAGGAAGCGAAGAAAGAAAAGAGAAAGAAAGAAAAAAATCTAAGTAAAGACACATGCTCATATATGCTTACAAATGCACAGCTTATACATTTAACCATGGACTGGACCAGAAGCACATGCTTCTATACACACATAAGCCCACAGATAGCCACATACCCATAACACACACAACAAACAATAATTGCCAGTATGTACTGAGTGTTTCCTATGGACCAGGAACTGTGTTAAGTACTTCATATGTATTGCTTTATTTAATCTCTTTGCAAAAGTCAATGAGTTATAGGCCTTGTAATTTCCATTCCCATTTTACAGATGAGAAAAGTAAGGCTCAGAGAAGTGAAATGATTTGCCTTAGGTCACAGAGCTAGGATGGGAACCTCAGTGGGTGAAGGTTGAAGGTTTTGCTAAGACATATTGCCTACAGCACATGCACATGAATTTACACACAGCTCACATGCACTGACATGTCCGTGCACACACGGGCACACAGGCACACAGAGGTATATCCAGATGGCAAGCTTGTGCACAGAGACACAAAGGCACACCTAAACACCAAGCCAAATACCAGCAGACTCAAAGACATGCACATTAGTGTCGGCCATACACAGTGGCACATGCCAGGCTATTGCCATGAACGTCACAGAGCCAAGTCCTATGCCAGATCTGGGCCTGGTGCAGCCTCCCCTCCTCCCCTCTCCCCTCCCTACCTTCCCTGTCTCCTCTTGCCAGGTAAGAGCTTAGGGGCTGGGCAGGGCTGTGTCCCGCCCTGCCAGCTGGTGTCTTAGCTCCTCCAGGGGCCAACTGCTGCCTCTGGCTCCAACCCAGCAGGAAACCAGAGCCACCCTTGGGGCCAGCAGCACAAAACACCACACCTGGGCCCCTCCCAGGAGAGACTGAGCTCAGGAAACCTCCAGGTGGCGGCCATCGCAGCTCCCCCACACTTCCCCCGACAGCCTCCTGCTGCCTCTGCAGCCACAGGTGTGGGTTATGAAGATAATGGCTCCCACACTTTCCGTCTCCGCTTCCACTCATCCCTGAGACATCTGCCCAGCCCCAGGTGAGGGAAGGCTTCCTGGGTGAAGGGCATCTCTGCTCAGCTCCTCCCCTGAAGACTGCACCAGCCCCAGCCAGGTGGGGCAGTGGAAGAGCTGGAGCTAGGGGGCAGCACGTGCCAAGTCCCCGGAGCCAGAGCAGAACACCATCTTTGGGGACTTGCAGCCAATTCACCATGACCAGAGGGATACACAAAGAATTTCTGAGTGACTGAAACCCTTGCCCAGGGGATGCTTTATGCCCTGCAAGACAAGATCTTCCTAGGTGGTGGGGGTGAGCTCAGAACCCCCAACAGTGACTTCAGCAGGCACTGGATCTTGGACCCCTTTCTGTGGTTACCAGACCAAGGGGCACAGCCACAGCTCTGTCACAAACCCAGCCAAACCCCTGGCCATATCTGGTCCCCATGAGCCTGGCCAGAGGCACCAGTGGGTGGTTTTTACTAATCCCATTTCACAAGTAGAGAAATCAAGCCTTGCAGGGGTGACTTTTTAAAGCCAGGACATGAACTGTCCAAATTTGGCCATGAGGAGTCCTTCTGGGAATGAGAAAGCAGGCTGGCAGGCCAATCCTAGGCCCCGAGAGAGGCAGGAGAGGATTTGAGGCTGAGGGGCTCAGGAGAGAGAAATTCAAAGACTGAGCCAGATTCCCTAGGCTGAGAGCCAACCTGTGGCCTTTGGAGTGACTTCTAAGGGCCCCTTTGCTTTTATGACACTCCTCCCAGCTTCAGCCTCCTCTCTGAGAGTCCAGAGCTCCCAGTGCCCATAAGGAAGCCCAAGTACATCTTTCTAAGAATCCTAGAAAATGCCATTCATTTTCATGGGCCCCAAATAATTTCCCTGTGAGGTAGGTTTAGGGCTGCAACCGTGGTGGCTCCATCCTCATGAGACACAGAGAACTCCCTGTCAGCCTCCTCTGCTTGTGTCCTAGGTGCTTGGCCCTTAAAGGGTCAATAGACCCCTCTCCCTGAGGAGTGAGTTAAGATTAAGAATGATATAGACTGGGGTTGACAACCTGCTTCTGCCCTGTTATGAGCTCTGTGCCCTTGGATAAGACCCTTCCCCTCTCTGGGCCTCAATTCTGCTACATACAAGAATGGAGTGACTGTAACTACCTCAGAGTAGTTCACTACAAGGTTGCAATGAAGATTAAATGAGGAAGTATATGCAAATGGCCAAGCACCATGCCTGGATCATAGTCAAGCCTTTAAAAATTGATGGTGACTCTTAGGTGGTCCCATGTCTTCTGCAGGAAAGACTCTAGATTTCTTAGCTCAGATGTCAAGACTCTTCTAATTCAGGCCTCTGCCCACTGCTTCAGCCTCCTCTCACCCGCAGCAGGTGATGGGTTTAGCATGGGGCTCAGGGAGCTGGTGGTGTTAGGCATCTGTAGGGGCTGAGCCTCCTGATGCCCCCAACCTGTGTTAGTCTGAAGGGTGCTAGGATGGGAGTGAGAGTGGGTGAGATGTGTCCAGATCCGTTTTAGGCATCCTGCACAGCATGCCTCCCCTTTATCAGTTAGAGCTGAGACTGTCTCTCCAACCACAGCCTTTCTCATTGTTGGAAGGCAGGAATGTGGTTGGGAGTGGATAGGATACTCAATCCTGGAGATCCTGCTCCCAGTGTAACAGAGGCCCACAGACCAGCCCCTCACTAGGCCTGGCCCAGTATCGCCTGTGCTTGATGGCTGTCCTGGAGAGATCCAGGATGGAATCCCCACTCTGGTAAGAATGGGGAGTGGGAGGTCTTTGGGAATATGAGGAGGCAGCCTGGAAGGACTAAATCACTAGCCAGATGATTCTACGTTCACATTCTGGCTCAACAGCTGTGGGCACGTGGACAAGATGCTCTCTGTCACTGATCTTCAGTCTTTGCCTCTGTAACATGAGAGAAATGAGGCCTATGGCGCAGGCCTGCTGGGCATATTAAGTGAGATATATGTGCAACTTTGGAACGGTGGCCGGCATCCAGTAGAAACGTTTGAGAAATGTTTGAGTCTCACAGCAGTTAGCCCTAGTACCTGGGACAGCTCCCCAACTGTGGCTGCTTGGCAGCTGTCCGTGGTGCTGATAAAAGTTGCCACTCTCCTGGTCTCCCCAGTTCATCACCTTGGGTGACATTCTGAGAGCTTTCTGGGATTAGGGGGTGGGAGAGGATAGAGGATCACACTGCTTTCACCATTTTCTCTTAGATATTTATCACCAGGCTTAAAATACAGTTGTAGAGTGACAGCTATAGTTCCCATGGTGGGTAAATATGTTTCTTTTTCCTTCTGCAATTCCACCAAATACCTTTTGTGTTGGTCCCAAGAGCTTGGACTTAATAAGCAGAGTTATAATAACAGGCAAGAATAAAATACAGTGATGTTACTGACCACTGATTGCTAAACAAGTTTTCCCATTCCTGCAGTCTCACAAACAACAAGCCTGTTCAGAAATCCAAATATTTTCAATGACAACTGAAAGATTATTGCCTCTTCTCCCATTCTTCCATTTCTTCCATTTCTGATCATGTGTAGGAAGAAAGGGTGGAAGAATCGCTAAGGTTCCCAAATATCTTAGTTCCTTCATCACTTCAGGCAGGGATGTGGCCAAAGCCATGATGGTTCTCACCACATCTTCCAGCAGGACGAGTCAGGTGCCCACGTGGCAGAAAAAGAGCATGGCACCTGGAGTCAGTCAGGCTCAGGCTCAAATACCAGCTGTGATACTCACTAGTTGTATAGCTTGGCAACTTCTCTGGGCTTAAGTTTTCTCACCTAAAAAGTGACATTGATAATTGCACCTCCTATATAAGGTTAGTAAGAGGACCATATGAGGTGAGTGCCTGCAGCCATAGCACTGTGGCATCCAATCCCGTCAGATCTCGGAAGCTAAGCAGGGTCAGTCCTGGTTAGTACTTGGATAGGAGACCCCCTGGGAACACCAGATTCTGCAGGCTTGGGAGATGGACCCGGCAACCCACTCCTAAAAATCAATCTGCCATTGAAAACCGTATGAATGACAGAGAAGCACTGACAATAGTGTTTTGCTTGCTGTAGGTAGAGTTGCTATGAGTCGGATACTGACTTGATGGCACTTAACAACAACCACAGGTTAGTAGTGACATCTCAATAAATGCTCCATAAAGTGGTAGATATTGTTTTGGTCATGTGAGTCTCTCCAGGGAAGCATCAATCCCTTTGTGTTCCTTCCTGGAAAGTAGCTTCCTAAAAAGTCCTTAATGTTGGAGTTCTGCTGGAAGGCCTGGCTTCTCTCCCAGTCCCATGGGATGTTGAGCTGCCTTGGGCCCCAGCTTCTTCCTCTTTCTTTCTCCACTCAGTATAACACTCACCCTCGCTCCCTGTTCCCTTCCATTCTGGTTTGGTTTCCGTCCACCTCTTCTGATCTCATATGGTTTGGTGAGGAGTGCAGGTAGTTGAGACAGACAGGCAGATGTCTCATTAGCCATGGCACCTTCCGCAAGTCACTGAACCTCTCCGGCCCCCATTTCCTCATCTCTAAAATGGTGATGATAATATCCCCTTCCTCATGAGGTGACAGCACAGAGCAAAAGCGTAACTGCAGCAGAGGTCTTCGCATAGCTGCATGTGACAAGTGCCCGTCTCCTGTCGGCCATGGTTGTTGGTCTCAGTTCCTGACTTTGTTTAAGCGGCCCTTTTCTAGGGAAGCTCTGCCTCTTCTATGATGAGTGGGAGTTCAGAGGGTCACACCCCATGCTGCTGTCTCCTCTTTGGAAGCAGAATGCGCATCTTTGCTAGGACCCCATCTGGTACATGCTCCTCTGTGGGAAAATATGCACCCTGTGCAGCCTGAGGTCAATCCTCTGGGACACTTTGTCTCTTGACTTGAGTTGGGGTCCTCAGTGGGATGTTCAGCCTTTGTGGCTCTCCTTGTTATGGTGTGTGTGTGTGTGTGTGTGTGTGTGTGTGTACATAAGATTGTGTGTATGTCTAACCATGAGTGTGGGAATAGATGTCACGTGACTGTGACTTTTATGGAAGTGTATGTGAAACTGTGTACATAAGAACACATGCAGATGAGAAATGGTTATGTTGTAAATGCGTGTTTGTGTGCAGCTGTTGGACATGATGCCAGCTCGTTAGCCATTGGCAGGCTTGGTGGGTTCCTGGCAGTTCACAAGGTTGCTGATTGCTGGCACCTGCCACTCTGAGCGGCATCCCCTGCCTGTCATTTTAGGAATAACCATGCTTCAGTGATTCAAATCCTGCTTGCTCAGATCTTTTCATAATCTGACTTAGACAGGAGATTATGAAAAGGTTGGCCCAGCACACCAATAGTACTGGAAGGATCATTAGCTTTTTTAGGAAAAAGTTTTCCAATATTTTTTAAACTGTTCAGTTTAAGCCTCCTTGTTTACAGGGAGTGCTTAATTACCAGTGATTCTTATCTGTTCATTAAAGTAACCTTCCTGTGGGACTACATGGCAATAGAGGGTCAGCCATTAATTCACATTAATTTGAAGTCATAAATTTTTTTTGCAATGTTCCACAATTCAGACTTATCACTGATTCACAAACACCTCTCCATTGATTCAAGTCAGGAAAGTTCTATTATTTAATAGCAACATATACTATATTCAAGGGAAATAATTGCTATGTCAGCATTTAGAATTCAATAATAATAACACAATATCATATAATCCTCTCATCAGAACAGAGTGAGATTTTTCCTTTTTTATTATATTTATTTATTTATTTATTTATTTATTTATTTATGGGTGCTAGGGGTGGAACCCAGGACCTGATGCATGCCAGGCGTGTGTACTGCTGAGCTACATCCTTAGCTGCAGAGTGGGGTTTTGCAAAGCACTTAACTGTCAATTGTATCATCTGATTCCCATAACAGGGCAAGGGTTCTGGCTCCCATTTGTCAAAGATAAATGAAAGCTCATAGAGATGAAGTGAAGCATTTGATCCTGTCAGATCTCGGAAGCTAAGCAGGGTCAGGCCTGGTTAGTACTTGGATGGGAGACCGCCTGGGAACACCAGGTGCTGTAGGCTTGGGAGACAGAACTGGCAACCCACTCCCAAAAAATCAATCTGCCATTAAAAACCCTATGAACAGCAGAGAAGCACTGACAATAGTGTTTCGCCTGTTATACGCAGGGTCACTATGAGTTGGATACCGATTCGATGACACCTAACAACAACAACAAGTGATCTTTACTTCCCTAAATGGTATTTGTAAACTGGGACAAATAGTCAATAATTCAACAATATAATGCATGGAAAGCACAGAAGAATTTCTAATACATGTAAGTGCTCAATAAATATTAGTATTATAAGCAGATGATAAACCATCTAAACGTGTCTAACTGCCCTTCCATATATCTTACCTTTCTTCACAATGGGCCAGTTTTAAAAAGATTTTTTCTGCAACCTTACACACTGCTAATGGGACTGTAAACTAGTATAACCATTATGGAAGTCAGTACAGAGGTTCCTCAGAAAACTAAAAATAAAACTAACATATGACCCAGCTATTTCTGACTTGTGTCCTTATAAGGAGAGGAGATTTGGACACAGCATCGGCAGAGGGAAGACAAGGTGAAGACACAGGGAGAAGATAAGGCAAAGAGAGAGGCCTGGGGCAGAGCTTTCCTCACTGCCCCCAGAAGGAGGCAGCCCCACTGAGAGCTGCCCCTTGGACTCCAGCCTCCAGAATGATGACAGCATAAACCTCTGTGGTATAAGCCACCCAGCCTCTGGCACTTTGTTACAGTTGCCCAAACAGACTGATGCACTGGCTAGAACCTGGCAAATTGGGGAGCTGCAGGTGCTCGGCTGGCTGCGGGGTCCCCTACTCAGGGAAGAGGGAGAAGACTAGGAAAGGACGCAGGGTTTGAGGAGGAGGCTGTGCATGCCAGCTGAAAAGTATAGCTTTTTCCCAATATTTTTCCACATAGTACTATAGAAGTTTTAAGCAAGAGACAAATAAACCTCTAATGACGGGTAACCCCCCCCCAAAAAAAAAATAAAAGCTAACAAGACCTGGACCAAATCTTAGGAGAGATCCCCTGTGGCCTCTGGCTCGTGGAAATTGCTCCAAGAAGGGCAAGTGGCAAAGATAAGCACTGGCTGTGCTGGCCAACAGATCAGGGTTTGAATGTTTGCTTTGAGTTTTTTTTTTTTGTTTTGCTTTATTTTTTGTTTTTTGTTTTTTTGTTTTTTTGCAGTACTGGGGGTTGAACCCAGGGCCTCACGCCTGCATGCTCTGCAAGTGCTGGACCATTGAGCTGTGCCCTCAGCCCATTTTTTTAGTTTATTTGAGACAGGGTCTCACTAAGTTACGCAGACTGCCTCTGGTCTCGAACTTGTGATCCTCCTGCCTCCACCTCCCAAGCCGCTGGGATTACAGCATGCGCCACCGTGCCCGGCTGCTTTGAGTTTTGTT
>VMDO01000746.1:51327-259532 GCA_007922755.1 Pedetes capensis
GGGGGGGGGAGGGGGGGGGAGGGGGGGGGGGGGGGGGGGGGGGGGGGGGGGGGGGGGGGGGGGGGGGGGGGGGGGGGGGGAATGTCAGGGGTCAAGTGTAGGGAATGGGCTGGTGGCCGGAGGGCAGAGGCTGAGGAGCCAGAAGCCATAGTTCCCAGATACCCTTGGTGAAGGTGACCAGAGACCAGAGTGTCCACCGGGGTGGTGGAGACCAGGGCCTGCCTGGGGAGGACTGGGGGTGGATGGGAGAGGAGGGACAAAGACAGCAACACCACATGCCGAAAAGGAGGTCAAGTGCGGGGGGAGGCGGTCCTGGACATGGTGAGGGGTCCCGGGAAGGTTTTCTCCCGGGGCATGGGACTGCATGCTTAGGTGATGGTGGGCTGGACTGAGTGGAGGGGAAGCGAGAGCTCAGGGAGCAGAGGAGGTACCTGCCAGGGCGAACAGGGGGTTGGGGAGATCTCCGGGGAAGGGGCCAGCCTTACGAAGGAGTGGGGCAGGTGGGCAGAGAAGGGAGAGAACAGTGAACGAGCTGCTGCGGGCAGGGTTGAGAGCCTGCCTTGGGACAGCAGATAGGTAAGCGTTCAGGGATCGTGTGAGCTCGTTATCAATCATCCACTTGAAATCAGCAGTGATGGGGCATTTACACCATGGGAACTGGCAAGCACTGCCCTTCCCAGGGGCTTTTCATCCTGAGAACAAGTGGTTGCTCATTTAAATTCTCAGGGAAATAAGGTGAGAAGGAGAGAGAAATGTGAAGGGAAAGATAAAGTTTCTAAGGGGTGCCTTTGAGTCACAAAACGGCCAACTTGATGGGAAGCTATCTGAGCTGCCTGGCAAGTTGAGCACTTGGGTCTCCACCAAGTTCCCGTGGGTGAGTTCCTTGCACACATGAAGCCTGTGTGCACATCTGGAGAGCTGAGTCCCGAGCCCAACTTCAGGAGGTTCCTGGGAGCATGAAGTGAGCCCCAGAGAGCATCGCCCAGAGAAGGGGAGGTGGCCTGGCTAAGTGAGCTGGTCCCAGGTCTTGGATTTGCAGAGGAAGGAAGAGCCTAGAACAGCTCTTGCTTTTGGCCACTTAGAGAAGTTCGCTGAGCACCTCTACCCACCAGCCGCCCTCCTCTGTGAAGTGGGAGGGGTGGAGTCCAGCTCCAGGCCAGGGACATACACCCCAAATTCCCCCATCCTCATATTTACAACACTGAAATTTTGTAATTCAAAGTGAGTGTTAAAAAATATTCCAATGTGTTATGCGATTTTGCATTCCTGGGTGAGGAAAAATTGTTGCAAGAAGGTGGTTATTTATTTCAAAGGACAAATTCCATGAAATAAAATAAAAATAGATTCCTTGTCTAGGGAAAAAGTGAGAACAAAAAGAGAGCGAGCCGTGAGGAATGTTCCCCTTAGAGGGCGTGGATATTTCTTTGTGTAGTGGGTACGTGTGGAGGGGGAGGCCTCTCCTTGAGCCCTGTCATCTGGACAGGATGGCCCAGGGCAAGGGGCAGGGAGTGGAGGAGGGAGGGCTGCATTGCTCAGGAAGTGGCCAGTGGCTGTGCCCTTAGCGAGGGAGGCGCCTGGTGGTAAGCGGAGTGTACAGGTCAGAGTGACAGGTGTTGATTAAGCATGGGCACTGGGGTGAGGGAAGGGGCAAGGTGGGCTTTTCATTTAAGAAATGGATGGATGACTATGCAGTGTGTTTGAGTCTTTGATAAAGTCCAATAAAGAGCCACCTATAATCAGGGGTGGGCTGGGATTTAGCTCAGTGGGTAGAGCGCTGCGCTGCAGTCTCTGAGGTCCCGAGTTCAATTCCCAGCACCACAAAAAATGGGAGAAGGACCTGGCAATCCACTCCCAAGGCAATCCCGAAACAGGCAGCCATTGAAAACCCTATGAGGGTCGCTATGAGTCGGATACGGACTCGATGGCACCTAACAACAACAACATAATCAGGGGTGTCTACAGTTGTAACACCCTGGTGTCAGATCTCGGAAGCTAAGCAGGATCAGGCCTGGTTAGTCCTAGGAATATTAGGTGCTGTAGGCTTGGGAGAAGGACCTGGCAGCCACCCCCAAAACACTCAGCCATCAAAAGTCCTATGAACAGCAGAGAAGCACTGACATAGTGCTGGGCATGGCACAGTGTCAGGGAGTGTTTTGTTCTGTAGTACATAGGGTCGCTATGATTCAGACCTGACTTGATGGCACCTAACAACCACAACAACATCATTTGGCCTGAAGCCGTACCACCCCGGCACCTAACAACAACAATAGCGGGGGCAGTAGTAGATACGTGTGGTCCCAGCTACCTGGGCAGCTGAGGCGGAAGAATGGCTTGAGCCCAGGAATTTGAAACCAGCCTGGGCAACACAGTAAGACCTCCCTCATTTCCCCACCAGAGTCCTGACTCATTTAAGGAAAGGCATTATCAGAGAGGTGAGATAATCCCACTATGTGCTGAGGACACTAATGCCATACAATGTGGAGCAAGTGAAAATGGGCACAGGTCCTGGGGTCTAAGCTGATGCTACTTCCAGGTCCCATCAGTAAAGACAAAGAAATTCAAAACAGTTATTTTTAGCTGAGTGGACAACTTTTGTTCCTGTTTTGCCCTAAAATAGGGCAAGTAAGCATCAGAAATTTTCAGTCTTGAGTTCTTTTCTAGAAAATAAAATTGTCTTGGAAACTAATTTTTATGTTATGGTTGTAAAAGCTGGACATTGAATAAGAGAGACAGGAGAAGAATTTATGCTTCTGAATTACGGTGCTGGAGATGAATATTGAGTATACCATGGGCTGCCCAAAGAACCAACTGATCTGTCCTAGAAGTGCAACCAGAGTGCTCTTTGGGAGCAAGGGCAGCAAGGGAGCAAGGGAGCAAAGACTGCGTCTTACGTATTTTGGACATGACAGGAGGGACCAATCCATCTAGTGGAGGGTTTTCCTTTTTTTTTTTTTTTAATTGTTGTTGTTGACCTGCCACTCTTCCGCCTGCAGCTGTAGCACTGTGGCCTTCGATCCTGTCAGATCTCAGAAGCTAAGCAGAGTCAGGCCTGGTTAGTACTTGGATGGGAGACCACCGGGGAACACCAGATACTGTAGGCTTGGGAGAAAGACCCAGCAAGCCACTCCCAAAAATCAATCCGTCACTGAAAATCCTACGAATAGCACAGAAGCACTGACAATAGTGTTTCACCTGTTGTAAGTAGGGTTGCTATGAGTCAGACACTGACTCAATAGCACCTAATAACAAGCCACTCTTCCAAACATGATGGCCTTATCACACAGTGTCCGCAACAATGGGTTTAAACATAAATAAGATCATGAGCCTTGCACAGAATCAGGGAGTGTTTCATTCTATTGTACCTGGGGTCACTATGAGTCAGACCTGACTTGGTGGCATCGAACAACAACAAACAATGTTTATGTTAGAATTAAGAATTTAATATGAATAACTTTATGTCAAAAACTCCATCAAATGCAAAATTCTGTTCCAGGCACCACCGTGACCCATACACACTTTCCTACTGTGCCACCAGTGGCTGAGGGGCTTCTCAGCTCCCTCTTAAAAACCTACACAAAATGTCCATCTCCTATAAATAATTCATATAATAATAATCATAATAAAGGCCTTATTTTTAAAACGTGGCCACATGCTATGGCACACACCTTTAATCCTAACACCCGGGAGGCTGAGGCAGGAAGATGGGGAGTTCCGGGCTAGCCTGAACTACATAGCAAGACCTTGTCTCAAAAAACAAAGTAAAATAAACAAATAAGATAAAATAAAATGTGAAAAAGAAAAAGAAGTAAGAGGCAGCCGGGTGAGGCCAAGCATGACTTCAGTCCCCCATAAAGCCTGGGGTTGGGCAGAGCTCTGGATGAGACCCAAGTGGCCCTGTCAGCTGAACCCCAGAATAAGGCACCTGTTCCCCTGGAAAGTGCTGAGCAAAGGGTCCTGCCCAGGAAATCTGAATGGAGAAAAAGGAAGAAGAGAATTCCTGTTCCTTGGGGGCAGCTTGCTCCTGGGGATGAAAGGGACACACCCAGCCCTGCGTAGTCTTCCCAAGTCTGCCACCTGCCAGGCCACGCACGATGGGGCTCACCTGTAATCCAAGTCACTTGGGAGGCAGAGGCAGGAGGATCCTGACATGAAGGCTGGGGTCGGCCTGTCCACCTTAGTGAGATCTTGTCTCAAAATAAAAAATACAAAAGGGGCTGGAGGCGTGGCTCCGTGGTAGAGCACGTGCCTAGCATGTGTGAGGGCCCTGGGTGTGACCCCCAAGTACTACAAAAAAATATATCCACCAGGAAAGTCACTCATCCCTTCGGAGGGCCAAGAGCGAAGGGAAGGAGGGAGCAAGGGAGGCGGGAGTCGCTCACTAAGCCTCTCCTGGGGTAGGCAGCCTCGGGCTTGATTCCATTTCGAAGATAGGCAAAGCCAGGGGGACCACCAGGTTTCAGGCAGGCGGCAAGTTCACAGATTGAGGCTGTGGGGCAAAGCTAAAGGGGTCCACCTCAGACTGGAACTTGAAAGAGCCCCTGAGACATGTATGGCAAGGGCTGCCTTTCACTGGCACTTGCCCTCAGATGCAACCTGACACCTTACTTTCTGAACGCTTCCTCCAGGAAGCCTTCCCAGCTCCTTCCTCCGAACTGTGTAATTGATGTATTGCACATGTCGGCTAGCTCCCTGCTTCAGATTCATCTCTGTCCCCTTCTCTTGCTACAGCAGTCTCCGAGTGACAGCTGAAGACGGAATCAAGCTGAACATCAGTGGAGAGGGAGAGGCATCCCAGACACAATTTCCAGTGTGGATTTTCCTTCTGGAACCTGAAGAGTCTCTCATGGAAAACAGAGTTGTTCACCCCTTCTGCAGGTAGGGCTGGGACTTCACGCCCCGGTTTCTCCTCTGCCTCACGGGGTGGCCTGAGGCAGGTAATGTGGATCAGCCTTCCTTAACTGCACTGTGATGGCTGTGGCCGTGTCCGGTCACTTGCGCTGGTGACATGCGGGAGAAGACACTGCTCAGATGAGGGATAGCAGTAGCGAGGGGTGGGCGCCGCTTGCTTGGGAGGTGCAGAGGGCTCGGAGAGGGACAGGGCCCCTGCCCGGAGGAAAGCACCCTCGTGGCCTGTTTAGCTGGGTGAGGCCTCCAAGTGGGGCGAGGGAGGAGGTCAGATGCGAAGTCACCTGGCTCTGCCCGTGAAGGGTGTCCGGAGTGGCTGCTGGGAAGGAGGGGCCCCGAAGCCGCGCAGAGTCCCCAGGGGCTCCTGCTGCCGCCAAGGAGGCCATGCAGAGGGGCAGGAGAAGCCTCCAGGTGGGGTATTTGAGGTCCACCTAGGAGAGACAGGGCTGACCCACTGGAAGTGCTTCCTGCTTGGGGTGGGGGTTGCTTGCTGCTTCCTCAGCCACCAAAGCCTATGACCCTCAACAGTCCTGAGAGAGCTGATCTTTGGGGAAGGCAGGAAGGGGTGGCAATGCCAGGATAGCAGGTCAGGTTCAGCAGCCTGGGGAGCAGGGGCCTGAGAGGAGCTGGGCACAGTGACACGTGGCCCCGGGAGACACCCGCCGCACCTGGCCTGGAGGTGGCCCCCTCTGACAGATAGTGAAGACACAGACAGGGGGACAGGGAAGAGAAGGGCTGATGTGAGGGCAGAGGCCAGAGGGAGCTGGACTGCTCTCCACGGATGGGGATGTGCCTTGTGCCCTGACGTTAAGCTTAAGGGTGACCCAGGATCACGACGGCTGTGGGGGCCCAGGTGCGGTACTGTGGATTTAGGGTTATCCCCTGCTGGGGACTTTTAAAGCACCCTATAAATAGGGTCTCTCTAACCAGCATGAAGGGCTAACACTCAGGCTACATTCTTCTCATTCCTTTATCCCTGCTCCCATCGAGTGAGCAAAGATGGCCCCTGACCAGCCTGACCAGCCTCAACCACCTCAATTTTGATTGGCTACCCCTAGCACCTCAGTTAAATAACTGCTCCTACCTGGCAGGTATGACAGCTTACCTGCTATACCTGTCAGGAATGTGCCCTGATTGGCTAACCCCAGTACACACCCCCTCCCAGGAGCCTATATAAGCAAGCTCCTAGACCCCACCTGGACCCTCTTGTTTTCACCTGCTACTGGATCCCATTACCTTGACCCAACACTCCCCAATCCTGTGGAAGACCATCTAGCACACTGACCAGTCAAGACCAGGGGCCCGAAGCACCAAAGGCTAGAAGCAAGCCACTAAGAGCCTCCCAATTCCTCCCACACTTGGGAAGGAGGGAGGCAGAGAAGGTGAGCTGCGAGAGTCAAGACCACCAGACCTCCAGCCTAGCGGAACATCAACTGCTTGTAGCTGTGCCTTTAAGGCTGAGCTGTACCACCAGTGAGCCTGCAGGCTCTGAGCTAGCACTTGACAGGGGTTGCTTGCTGGTTGCACCCCACTTGGGGAGTAACCCAATAAACTTTCCCTCTCCTGTTTCTCGAAGAAGGTCTCCTGAGGTCCTTCTTTGGCACGTCTGGCCACCACACCAACCTGGTCCAGTGGGTCCCTGATACCTACTTGGTGTCAGGGCAAGACTCTGACCTCTGCTGGGCCTGAGCCGAACCCCGACATCTAGCCGAACCCCGACAATCCCCAATGTTACTCCCACTGGCCCCGGTTGTGATTTCCTGAAAGGGAGGAACAGGGAGCCTATCAGGGCTATTGGTCACGTGGTGCGTCTTGTATGTGGTTGTGGAGGAAAGGTCATGCCTCTTGGGCACGGGTGTGGACTGATGTGGATCAAGGCGGGGTTCAGCCCTCCTCCAGGCCCTGGAGTCTCCTCCTCCACCAGACCGGGCAGATGAGCAGGTGTGAAGTGCCCACAGCCCACTCGGCCCACCATGGCTTCTGTGTGTTGTACCCGGTGGGGCCACAGGGGCTGTAGATCTGCGGAGGGTGACACATGGGGTGCAGATCTACCAGGAAGGTGTGTCGTCTGTTTGAGGAAAGGTGAGCTGGTGAGCCCACGACAGCAGGTGTCACACATGTACCACATTTGTGGCTAGTGGGGTGGCAGGTGTGTAGAGAGGAGAATGGGCTAAGCGTGGACTTAGGCACGGGCAGGGGACATACTCCTGGGTTTGAAAACATGCGTTCACATGTGTGACTGTGTGTGCACGCGTGAATGTGCAGTAGTGCATGTGAACAGTGGTGAGAGTTTTTCTTTGGAATGTGTGCGAGGGTCCCTGGTGTGAGCATGGGGGTGTAATTAGAGGGTGCAGGTGGGGATGTGTCTATGTGAGTGTGTGCAGGTTAGTGTGCCTGCCATGCGCCAACTCACTGGGAGCCCCTGGGCAAGTTATTTATCCCCTCCGCGTCTCCATTTCCTCCTCCCTGAAGTGGCGATCACTTGCCCTCACCCCGCAGGTCACAGTGGGGAGTCGCTGGGAGGGTATGTGCGGTGCCCTCAGGAGAGTGGGTGCCATGTGCCAGGTGCTGAGCGCTCTGTTCCTGTTTGTTGTGGCTGCCATGAAAGAGTGAGTTGGCATGTCATGTGTGTGTATGCACATGGGTGTGCCCTGTGTGGGAGTGGGAGTGCCCAAGTGGGCATCCCAAGCCCCGCCAAGGCTTGCGAGGAGGCAGAGAGCCAGAGGCTGAGGCTGGACTCGGGGCAGCTCCTCTCCCCAGGGCATGGAGCCCTTTCCTGCTGCCTGTGGGGGGCCATGGGCTGCACCAGGCCCAGGCTCCAGGGGCCCTCCTGCCCTGCTGCCCACCCCAAAGTCTGACAGGGGGTGGGAGCCAGGCACAGGCCAGCTGAGGGACCAGTCCCTCCCACTGCACAGCCCGACAGCTGTGGCCCAATTAAAATCAACAGTTCACAGGTGTTCCTGGTAATGACTCACGCGCCAAAAGCTCCACTCCCTTTAGGGCTCTTTTAAAAAAATTTAGAGCGCTTTAAATTTTACTCACCCACAACATCAAACCCAGGGAGGAAGTCATAAAAGAGGAGGGGAGGGCACTGCACACACGTGTGCGTACCCACGCCTGCTCATACACTGACACACACATACACAGCCACCCTCTGACACACGTTCACACCTCGGCTGCTCCAGTGCATGCTCTCATGCACACGCACAGACAAACAGCCGAACGCCCAGTTACCCGCTGAAACGCAAGCATCCAAGCACGCACCACCTACGCCCACGCCCACACCCACGCCCACGGACACGCCCTCAGGGCAGCCCCAGGCCTCGCCCTGCTCACCCAGCTCCCACTCTACTTGTTTTCTACTGCTGCTTGGTAAATTCCCACAAACTTCGTGGCCTGAAACAGCACCTGTTCATGACTCCTCCACTTTCAAGGGTGGGGAATCTGGGCTCAGCTTAACTGAGACCTCTGTCAGGGTCTCCAGGGGTGGCAATCAAGGCGCTGGCCGGGGTGCATTGCATCCACAGGTTCTGCTGGGGAAAATCCCCTTCCAAACTCATCTGGGTTCTTGGCAAACACAAACCATTGTGGCTGGCTGACAGACAACTCCAGTTTTTGGTGGCTCTGCCTGAAACCTGCCCACAGTCCCTTTCCCCACAGGCTTCCTCAGAATGGCTGCTCACTTAACGGAAGTAGCAGGGAGAATTTCTCTAGTTCATGCTAGCAAGATGAAGTCATGGATGTATGTGTATATATGTCTGTGTGTACGCGTATGCCTATGTGCATATGTGCCTAGCTATTTATGTGTGTCTGCATGCATGTGCATATAGATATTTATGCATGTATGTCTGCGTGCATGCACATGTAGGCATATACATATGTGTATGCATATGTATGTGTAAGCACTGATGTTTGCATGCAGATACACACAGGACTGTATGTGTATATGTATGGATGTACATGTGTGCGTGTGTGTATATCTGTGTGTATGCCTGTTCAACTTGTACAAAGCCACTGAGCTGCCCACCTCTGATTTGCACACTTATCGGTGTTTGTTTTACTTCAATAACAAACTGAGATAACAAAGAGCGCCTGACTCCTGGTTCCCGCCCAGCAGTGGTGTGTAATAGTCATTCTGTTAAACTAGCTCTTCCTTCTCCTTCTGAAGGGCACCCTCCTTCATGAAAGAGCAGGAAGAAAGCTGGAATGTTCTGTCTTTGGTTAGCATCATCTCGCACCAAGCCGTGGGTCTCTGCGCTGTGTCTCTTTCCCCAGACACACTGGGAGGCATCCTCAGTTTGCTCCACACATTTTCACAAGCTTTGACTTCTCTCCATGCTCCCACCTTCTCCCGCTCTCTGCAGTCCTTCCTAATGCCGTCGCTCCTTCCATCCTAGCTGAGCTCTGCAGCAGCCCAGGTGCTCGTACTGATGTCGCCGCTGCCCCTCCCTTCCTCCTCAGTCCCTCACAGCTGTATTATCAGAATGTCCTCCCGGAGAGTCCGCTATCCCGTCTGTTCTGCAGCTTAACAATCCGCCTTGGCTTTCCCGTGATTTCTTTGACATCTATGCTCCAAAGGAAGTGCAGGCAGTGCACTCCAGGTGCTGCAGGGGAGCTGTGGTGTGTGGGATGCTCAGGAACCTATCCACATTAGGACCCACCAGGGATACAACCTGGCAATGTCGCTGGGGCTGACTGGTGGGACCTGGCAGACCAGCATGCCTGCATTTAAATTAAAAACAGACAAATGCTGTCTAAATTCTTCATCATGGCTCTGGGGCTGGTGACAGTGGAGATTGGGAGGGGAACAAGGGTCAACAGGTACAAAACAGGAACAAGCAAACTTTGGAAGGGGCCACAAAGTAAATATTTTAGGATTTGCAGGCAAAACAATCCATATATGCATGGGTAAGGCTGGATTTAAATATATCCATATTTAAAAGACAGGCGGAATTTGCTGACCCCTGATCCAGAAGATAGCTCAGCCTCTGAGATGTTCCTTGTGCCTCTTGGCAAAGGCAACTGTGACATCAGGCCCAGGATCCCTTGGCAAGATAACAAAATCATACCACCTGCTGTAGCCTTGGCTTGAGAGCAGATCTCACCTCCCCTCCCTTCTCCAGCACCCCAGGGAGGAACTCAGGCGGGCTCCAAATGCTGGCTTTCTTCACGGTTTGTTCCCATCGCCATCCACAGTAATGACTCCCAAATAACGAGTGGGCCCGGAGTTACGGAGACCACAGACAGCGTTTGTCTGGACTCCTTCCTGTCACTCATTCCCCATCATCTTCCTGCCTCCCTCACCTCTGCCACTGGCTTCATTACTATTAATGCAGGTCTTCATCACTCTCTGCCAGGACAACCGCAGTGGCCTCTCCTGGTCTCCTCCTGGTCTCCTCCAGGCAGGAGGAAGAAGGCAGATTCTTCCTCTACATCACTATCAGAATAATCTTTTTAAAATCCGATTATGCTAAGCCTCTAAAGCCTTCCGTGGCTTCCTATGGCCCAGTTATGAAGCCCACACTCCTTGGTTTAGTGCGATGAATGGTTACCCAATCTCCTCCTGTTTCTGGGACTCTTGGCTTCCTTCTGGAAACTTATTCCTAATCTCTAACTCCTAGTGCGTGCACACACACACACACACACACACACACACACACACACACACTACTCACTCACTCATGTGTTCCATGCATAGGATTATGGTGTGAACAACATTATCAGTCAACATGACTCCACCCTGAGCCACTGTTGATTGGCCCAGGGATGAACAAGTGCTCAAGATGGACCAATCAGAGGCCTTCCCTAGAATTTTGGACCTGGAACTGAAATGAAAGGCCAGGTTCTTTGGATGGTTGAGCTTTAGGACGTGTAAACACAAGAAAGGGGCCTTGTTAGCCATGCCCTGCCATGGCATCTAGGAGAAGGAAAAGCCAGTTGTCAGAGAGAGGGGGGAGCAGACCAGAAACACAGAGATCAGTAGGGTGTGGGACAGAGAGCACTCCCTAGGCTGGTCTGTCTCTTGAGCACCCAACACTTGCCATCAGCCCACCAGTCAGGTCCTTTCACCCACCTTCCTATGGAACGAGTTACCAGCAGCCATGATTAGATTCCTAATCTATGATAGTCAGTAGCATTGACCCTGAAGTAGGGTTCCAAAGGGCCCCCTGGTGATCAGAACATTAACCCTTTAATTGCTAGAGAGTACAGAGGTCCAGATGTTCCAGAGGAGGGCCAGAGTGGCCTGGCATCAGGGATGGCAGTGGGGCCAGCAACTATTAGCCAACAAAAGAGAAGTGTCACATCATCTTAAGGAGATGGCTACTGAAAATAAGTCTTGATTGCCAGCCAAACTTAGCTATCTGTACAGCCAGACCCTTTCCACCCAGAATCCATCTGTATTAGTTTGCTCAGCTGCCATAACATAATACCACAGATGAGGTGGCTTAAACAACAGGATTGCAAATGGCTACCTTCTTGGTAGAGGGATGGAGGAAGAGCAAGCGTTAGTATTGTCTCTATCTCTCCCTCCCTCTTCGCTCTCTCCCCTGTCTCTTGCTATAAGAGCATTATTCGCATTATGAGTACCCTATCCTCGTGCTTGGGGCTGGGATTTCGTTCAGTTGGTAGAGAGCTTCTCTGCAGTCTCTGAGGTCCCGAGTTCAATTCCCCTCACTGCAGAAATGGGAGAAGGACGTGGCAATCCACTCCAGAGGCAATCCTGAAACAACCAGCCATTGAAAACCTTATGAGGGTCGCTATGAGTCGGACACAATTCGAGGGCACCTAACAACAGCAACATCCTCATGCTTTACCAAATCCTAATTACTTCCTAAAGGCGCCTTCTCCAAAGAGCATTACACTGAGGGTTAAGGCTTCCACATATGAGCTGGGACAGGTGGACACAATGATCAGTCCGTAATACCACCCTACCTTCACTATTCACTCAACAAACACTAAGTGCCAGCTCCATGCCAGACCCTGAGGAATCAATGGTATTGAAGGCAGAGCTGGCCCTGGCCTCCCCTTCCCTCACATAGCTGTGCTGATCTTAGCACTGTTCTCTTGACATACCCTGAGACTAAGCCACACCCTCTGGGATGACGTTTCTGCCCTCGCTGACCAGTTGAAGTCATAGCAGCCTCCCAAACTCCTCCTCCTTCAAGAAGCCTTCTCAGACCCTCGCTTCTGTGTGGATGCCTCCCTTTGCCCCCTTTATTCCTATCGCCCCTCTTCCTGCCCTCTCAGAATCCACCTCATACCCACCGATCTGCACCCCCACAGATCTGGGTGTCTCTGTCCCTTCTCTCCCCAGTCACACACAGGTTGGGAACTTTCGGAGAATTGGGATGGGGCAGGGTCATTTCTGTATTTCCCAGAAACAGCTAACCTCAAGCTCTGCCCACTACAGGACCTTGAATCGCTCTTCCCATTGCCTCCTTCTGCAGTATGTGCCTTGCTGAGGGTGGCTTGGTGGGTAGCAGGGGGAAATGGAGTGACTGATGATCCTCCAAGGCAAATCCAATTGCTTCTCCCCTCACCTTTAACCTCTTCACTGCTTTCCCCATTTCCAGCTGGATAAAGGTCAGGCCTCCTGGCCAGGCCCTACTTATAGCTCTGTCATCACCTGAAACCTCCAGTCACCCTGATCCACTAGCTCTCTTGCCTCTGGACCTTTGCATGTGCTACTCCCTCTGACTGCATCAGTCTCCCCAGCACCCCTCCCTTTTTCTCTGGCTAACACTTACCCTGCTCCAGGAAGTTGGTCCTGATTCCCCTCCCTCCTCACCCCTAAACCCTGGTCCTCTGGCCTCCTGTGGACACCCATAGGTCCCTGTACTTCTCTTATAGTATTTGTTATTACTATTGCCTGTTTAGTTGTCTGTACTCTTTGTAAGATCTATGTGGGTAGCTGACTAGCCTGACATGGTGCCCTGGGACCTACCTGAGTGCCTGGAACCTGGCATTCCAGTTCAGTCCACACACCGGCAGCAGCCCCCGAGCGCTTGTCAGAGATGCAGCTCTTAGCGGCCCTGCTCCCCACCCACTCTGCCATGATCTGTGCTGTAACAGATCCTGGGGGTCTTGTGTGTGCATAAAAGTCTGAGAAGCACTTATCTAGGTCCATTGTTCTCAGACTTGGCTGCAATTTGGAGCCACTCTGGGGGATTTAAAAATCTCCCAATACCTGGTCCTGGGCACCTAATCTGGGCTGGGACTTGCTGCCTGGATTGTTTAAAGCTCTCCACGAGATCCTAATGTATAGTGGGCTTTAAAAACCCTCAGTCTAGTGCTCAGTAAATACCAACTGAATGAATGAGGCAATATTTATTGAGCATTTTATGAAATCTTCCTAACAACAATACTATCTGAACTGGTATTATTCCTGTTTCTCAGGTGAGGAAGATTGTCTTGGGCTGGGGTCGAGAATTGCTGGAAATAAACAGCAACGTCCAAAGTCCGTGTTCTTTGCCCTGCTCCAAGCCACCGCCCTGGATAAGGACAGAGTCCCCAGGAATCAAACAGCTCCATCCTGGCTCCTCCTCCTTGAACAGACAGAAGCCCCTGTAGGCACAAGGGAAAACAAGCCCCTTGGGGCACTGGGTGGCAAAAACACACATAAATAAAACTTGAACCCCAGCGCCCGCTGTGAAGATTAGGCATATATTTATAAAAATCACCCCAGCCACCGTTCCTCGGTTTCGTGTTTCATTTACGGCGAACACAAATAGCTTCGGCAGGAATATCTGGAATCAAAACAGAGCTGCAGGTTCCGGAGCATCTGTGCTATAGGGGGTGCAGTGTGCACTGAGATAATTTTAGCCAAATGTGTTATAAACAAGATCTGCAGAACCGCGCGGCGGGCTGAGTTTTCAAAACTTAGGATTCTAAACGTATAAATTGTTTGGAACACTTAACATGTAGTCATTAAGCAGTCACCCCTTTGCCCTCCGTTTTCAGTGAGAAGCTTGCAGCACTGCAGCCTCCAGCTGATACCCCCTTCCCAAGTATTAAATAGAGACCATTAAGCTGGGATGCACGTGCACATGCATGCGTGCACACACACACACACACACAGAGGCACACACACCCACAGGCACACATGCACACACACACCAGCTGGTCCAGACCATTCCTTGGAAGGCAGAACAGCACTAAGGCAAAACATCCGTTCACCACTGTGCCACAAAGAATATTTCCCAGGAATTGAGGCCTTTTTTTTTTTTTCATGGAGTTTTTGAAGCCAGTCTTACACCTCAGACTCCAAATACCCTGTTGGGAAGGGGAGAAAGGATGGGGAGAGGAAAGGCAAAGAAAGAAGAAAGCCCTGGGATGTAGTTCATATGCTGTTGTGGAATCTGCACCACAACCTGGCCAAGTGAGGATCTTGTCCCCTTTTCACAGAGAAGAAAACTGAGGCAGAAAGAAATGACATCCCTAAATCAAATAGCTCTCAGAGACAAAGCCAGACTTTCAGCAGAAGGGAAATTGTTTAAATGGCAACCATGTAGGTGGCAGACAGCACCTGGTGACATCCACTCAGGTTGTTTCTTTTGGAATACCTGGAATCCTTTCTCTCGTTAAATAATCCCTTTTGAATCATAGCACTATATATACATAGCAACAACTCACATGGTACAGAAGGGATTGTGATAGTAGGCAACAGTCTTACGGCTGGTCCCACTGTCCGCAACCCCATGTTTATCCAATCTGGGAAAAGAAAAAATAAAAATTTAACAATTTGTCTTTCTAAGTCTCCAATGGATAACTCCAGATATTAAGTTAATTTTATTTTCTATTTTTTGGTTCGTTATTTTTATACAATATCAACTCCATGAACTGAAAATGGGAATTTACTTCCTGTAATTTAGTTCTTTTTTTCTTCTTTTTCTCCCAGTGTTTGAAACTTAGTTTCTTTTAAATCTTCTATTTGTTACTTTTGAAACTTTAAGGGATATGCAAATAATTTCTTAAAACCATTGTTTCTTATTCTCAATTCTTTAAATCACTTTTTAAAATTTCTTGATCTCCTCAACTTCCAAAATCACCATTTTTGCACCTCAACCCTTTGCTCCTTCTTTCTGCCAGCTACACTTATTTTCACATGGTGAAGGTCACTAGTATTCATGTTCTAATCAACAACCGCAACCAAAATACCTCTATGCTTTTTCTCTACTTTGACTCTAAAAGTTGGAAATCAACAAACAACATTTATGTTATCATGACTTTATAAATATTGCTTTTTGCTGAGTCAAGTAGTGTCTTAGGATTCCATTTCTCCTAAAAGTGTCAAGACCCCTGAGTGACTAGAAGGAGACTCTTCATAGCATTATGGTCAACTTGATTCTCTTACGCTATGTCAAACATTCAAAACATTGTGACATTTTAGTCTGTTTTATGTTTGGACTGTGATTTTCTTACACATTTTTGCTTTCCCTGGAGTTTTTAATTGCCTTTCTTTTCTTACATTTTATTATAGTTTTCAAATTTTTTTAATGTTCTATTATTCCACTAGTCCATAAAACTCCCTATTTCTTCAGAAATTTTCCTTTCCAGTCCACCTATCCTCTTGCTCCCTTCTGGACAGATTGTTCTCTTACCCTGAAACCTCGCTGTCATCCTGCGACTTCCCATTACTATGGTCTGGGGTTGGGCCCACTGTTTCAGAGTCTGATGTATTCCTCTTTCTTTGTTTCTTTCTTTATTTTGTTACACGAAATCTTAACATAACCCCCTAGAAAGAGATACATGGAAAGTAAGTTTTGTGAATTGTTAAAGCTTTAAAAATATTCACTCTGTCACATTTGACTGATGATGATGGGAATAGAATTGCAAAAAATTTTCCTTCTAATTGCTGATTATTCATTATTCATCTTTTAAAACCCGGTTTTCCTAATGGGAAAGCAAGTACCAGTCTGATGCCATTGCTATGCTGACAGTCTTGTCCATTGCCGTTTTGACAGACTGATTCTCCTCTCTGACAATCTTTAGGATTTCCTCTTTACCTGGACATTTCATGATGTGTGTAGGTGTGTGTATTTTCTCATCCATTGTGCTTGCATACTTGGTGAGTCCTTTCAATGTAAACATTCTGCCCTTTTACAGCTCTGGTGAATTCTCTGCTCCTATTTCTCTGGCTATTTTTCTCCCATCCATTTTCTGTTTGCTCTTTCTAGGGCTTGAGATGATCAACAGAAAACTGGTCTTTTCGTAAACTTTCCACCTCTGACATTGTGCCCTACATTCTGGCAGATCTATTCAACTTTATGTTCCAGATTTTTTCTTTCTTTCTTTTAAATGATAGTTTTAATTCTTTAGCATTATCTCTGATCTTCTGATTGTTCATTTCTCATGAAAGTCCGTCTTTATTTTATGACTATGTTTTCTGATCTGATCTTCTGCCCTCTGAATTAGTTCTATTTCCTCCCATGTCAATTTTTCTCTTTAACTTCCTCTTTCTCGTTCATGACACTGATTCTTTTCACATGCTTACTGCTCCTTAAGAGTCTGTTCATGTTTATAAATGAATGGCTGGGTAGCTGCGCGGGTATCCACTACAGCTTTGTAAGGAGGCTGCATTTTCTACTAGGCCTCTCATCAACTAAAGATTTTGAGCATGTGACCTGTAGCAGGTAAGACAGCTCTGTGACTGGCAGGCTTTATTGTAAGGTGTGTATGCCAAGCCAGCTGTGTTTAAGGCCCCTCAAATGCCAGGAGTAACAGGCCTTCAGTGTAGGTCCCTAAAATGCAGTCCAGGAGCCTTGCCTTTCCCAGACAACTCCCTTGCTTCCTTGGATGCAAGCTTTCTGGGATTTGGCCTGGGGGCAAATGCTGCAGCCTGTTTTCTACATAAGGTAAGGGAAAGATGAGCAGCTATGATCCCATATACAGACTTGTAGTAATGCCGTGCCTTCAGCCCTCTCCTCTCTCTGCTGACTCAAGGCAGAACCTCTCCAGGGGCCTCTAAGCCACTTTCTCTGCAACCCTCCTAGAGAGTTCTTGGCCAGCCCCTCCTTTCCTCCAGCCTACTGCCATCCATTCTCTACCTTACACATATTTGCTGAAATCTCTTGTTTCAAGAGAAAGAGGGTGAGACTGTCATCTCCCACGTTTGTTACTTTTTAACACCCCCACTTTGATTTAGTCATGTATCAGGAGCCGTAGGGGACAAAGCCTGGGCCCACTGATCCATCCGGACTGGGAGGGCTGAATGCCTGGGTTGCAGTAGGAGTGGCTGCTGGGTATTACATTTTTTAGATTTTAAATAATAATGACTTTATAGTAAATAAAGTCATTTTATATTAAATTATATTAAATTAAATTATATAAAATAAATTATATAAATTATATAAAATAAATTATATTAAAGTGATTTTACATAAAGTATTTTAATATCATATAATTCACATTAGATAAATGACATTCCACTAAATGGTAATATCTTAATACTTGTTAAATAGGTTTAAGGTAGGTCCGAATCATAATGGCTGTTGGGAACTATATTTAAAAGATGGTTTTCATTTGCTCACTGTGGCCATTTCTCACAGTGACCTAATGAGGCAGGTCTCATTGTCCATCCTTTGCATATGAGGAAACTGAAATTCAGAGAGGTTCAGCTACTTGCTCAAAGTCACACAGTCAGGGAATGGTGTCTCCCAGGGAGGCTTTAAGGATTTAGCAGGGCTGAGGTCAGGGTGAAATCCAGAGAGACAGATTCCAACTTAAGGGGGAGTGGTGATATGAATAGACACTTCTCTAAAGAAGAAATTCAATTAGCCAACAAATTTACCAAAAATTGCTTACCATTGTTAGCTTTCAAGGAAATGCAAATCAAAAGTGTAATGAGATATCATCTCATCCCAAGTAGAATGGCATATATATATATATATATATATATATATATATATATATGGTTTTTGAAGAGGATGTGAAAAAAGGAGAACCTTGTACACTGTTAGTAGGGATATAAATTACCATAGCCATTATGGAGAATAGTACAGAAGTCTCTCAAAAAACTAAAAATAGAGCTACTATATGACCCAGCAATCCAGCCAGTGGTTACATATTCAAAGGAAATGATATCAGCATGTCAAAGAGATACTTGCATGCCTATGTGTATTGATACACTATTCACAATAGCTAAGATATGGAATCAATCTAGATGCCCCTCAGTGGATGAATGGACAAAGAAAATATGGTGTATATGGTGGACTATCATTCAGCCATAAAAAAGAACAATATCCTATCATTTGAAGCAAAGAGAAAGAAGTGGAGGACATTAGGTAAGTGAAATCAGGCAGAAAGAGAAAGATACAGTATGTTCTCTCTAACATGTGGAAGCTACCAAAACAGTTGATCTGTATGCAGAATAGGATTGCTGGGGTTGGAAAGGGTGGGAGTGGGTAGAGGGAGGTTGGCTATCAGGTATCAAAAACACCATTAGAAAGAAGCAATAACTTCTAGCATCCTACAGCATAGTGGGGTGACCATGGTTCACAGCAACTTAGTATATATTGTATGAAGAGCTGGAAGAGAGGAGCTCCAAGACTCCAAACATAAAGAAATGATAATGAGATGGAAAGCTCATTACCTGGACCTGATGAGAACACATCACATACATGGATTGAATTATCACACATGACACATAATGTGTGACTGTTACATGTTAACCAAAATTTTAAAAACCAATGTTTTTTCCCCTCCCTTTATTGGTAAATGATGGTGGGGTACAGAGTAACACACATTGGCTTTTTCCATTGTGCAACTATGACGTCACTTTTGGTTACACTTTTATCAACTTATAAGGTTTATGGAAACCTTTTTTTTTTTTTTTTGTGGTACTGGGGTTTGAACCAGGGCCTCGCGCTTGCATGCTCTGCAAGTGCTGGACCACTGAGCTGCACCCCCAGCCCATTTTTTTACTTTTTAAGACAGGGTCTCACTAAGTTACTCAGACTGCCTCTGGTCTCAAACTTGCAATCCTCCTGCCTCTGCCTCCCGAGCCGCTGGGATTACAGGCATGCGCCACCACACATAACACTATTTTTTAACTTTTTGAGACAGGGTCTCTCTAAATTATGCACACTGCCTCTGGTCTCGAACTTGTGATCCTCCTGCCTCCCCAGCTGCTGGGACTACAGGCGTGCGTCACCGTACCCGGCTCAAGGTTTACGGAAACTTTTGACGAATCTGTAATAAAACTCAAATGCATATTTGGGTAATATTCTCCTATTTTTCCCACGAAGTTGTGTCGTTTACATTGAGATTATCCTCTCCCCCTTTATCCCTCTACAGTGATTCTCCTCCCTCCCCACCCTCTGTGATCTTCACTTCCCTCTGCTAGTTCCCTCCCTCCTTCTTTCTACTCTTCATATTGTCCCTTTTATGCTAATTTTAATTGGACATTTTATATATCAACTTATATATGGGATTTTTTCTTCGTTGTGTAAGATTCAGCTCCCACATACGAGTGAGAACATATAGTATTTCTCTTTTTGAGCTTGTATTTATTTGCTTAAGATGATGTTCTCCAGTTCCATGCATTTTGCTGCAAAAGACTTCATTTCATGTTTTTATTGCTGAATAGTATTCCATTGTGTATATGTACCATAATTTTTCATCCATTCTTCTGTTGATGAGCACCTTGGTTGGTTCCATATCCTTGCTATTGAATATGGAGGTGCAGGTGTTTAAAACCAATGTTTAAGGAGATGGAAACGCTATCCTGATTTAATCATGGTATGTTGTATACATGTGTTGAATTATTACACCATAGCCCATAAACACATATAATTAGAATAATAACTATTAATAAGAACTAGAATTTAAAATTTTTTTAAGTTTAAATGAGAAAATGAACTCACAAATGGGAGAAAATACTTATAAATCATATACCTGGTAAAGGATTTACATCTAAAATATATTAAAAATGCTTCCAACTCAAAAGCAAAAAGACAAATGCCCAATTAAAAATTGGGTAAAAGACTCAGGAGGCTGAGGCAGGAAGAACAGAGATTCAAGGCCAGAGGAGCCTGTGCAACTTAGGGAGACCCTCTCTCAAAAATAAAAAAATGAAAAAGAGGCTGGGGCACAGCTCAGTGGTGGAGCACTTGCCACTCCCAGCACTGCAAAAAATAAAAAATAAAAAATAAAATGGATAAAGGATCTGATATTTTTTCAGAAAAGATATACAAGTTAGGTATGGTAGTGCAGACTTGTAATTCCAGCACTCAGGAGGCTGAAGTGGGAGGATGGTGAGTGTGAGGCCACCCAGGGTTACACAGGGAGATCTATCAAAAAAGCCAGACGGGAGTGAGCAATGTTTGAATTATATCTCAATAAAGTTGTTTTAAAAAATAAATAGGAAAAACAGGAATAAAAACAAGGGAATGAAAGCAGAGTACCATAGTCCCATTGTGGTGTGGTGACAGGGTGGATGGAGCCAGCGGGATCTGGCCAGTGGGATCTGAGGAAGAGGGGACAAGAGGTGCCTTATCAGGAGTCGGGAGGTTGGTGGCACAAGGATGAGCCCAGAGCAAGGGGACCAACCCGTGGGTTCTTCCACCAGTTGTGCCTATCCTTGGAGGCTGCAGCTGTCTCAGAGGGGCAGGAATCCTGGCATCACAGTGACCATGGTCATCTGCCTCCAGGCTGGGGAGGACATGGCTGTCTTCTGCAAAAGCCCCCCTTACCCATTGCCACGTACCCTGCCTCCCAAGGGCAGGCTCCACCTACAATAATTGCTCCCGTTCATGGCACGCAAAGGGAGACGTGGTAGACAATTGTAAACATACATAAAACTAGGTAGGTTGGTACAACAAAACCCCTGCACTTGTGCCCTCATTTTAGCACCTACGGATATTTTGCCAGCCTTGCTTCATTTATGCACCCCACGCCGCCATGGGCTGAGCTTTGCTTTCATATATCATCTTGTGGAATCCTCTTTTAGCCCCACTTTCCAGACAAGAAAACTGAGGCTCGGAGGGGTATAGCCACTTGTCCAAGGAGGGGACAACCCTGGACCTCAACCCTGGGTCCTCCTGACTTGAGACTTTGTGTCTTTATATCATTCTCTGTCACCTGGGAAAGAAGGAAAGAGAAGGCTCCGGCCCTCCCAACTGCCCCCAGTCCCAACCCTGTGCCTCCTGTCGTCCCCCACGGCCGGAGGTGGGGTCGGGTGGCCCATCTTGTAGTGAGACCTGAACCAGAGAGGCTGAGCTGCCAGCGTCAGAGCAGAAGTGGTGAAGCCCCACGCAGGAGTCCCGCCTCCATGGGCCGAGCCCTCAGTCAGTTCTGCCAGTCAATGTGAATAAGCTGCTCCAGGGCAGGGGTTCCTGCGCCCTGGAGGTGCAGCGGCACAAATGATGAAAGGTCCTGGCCCATGGGGGTGCTCCTCAATGGCAGCCATTAGTCCTTTGCTTAACATCATGGCTTTCTGGGTACATTTGTAAAACCTGCAGGTAAATCCAAGTTGAGGAGCAGACAGGCAAAGGAGCGGGAGGCAAACCCACCAGAGAGGAGCCCCTTTGGTCAGGGCCTCTTTAGAGGTGCAGAGGCCCACCCCCTCCATAGTGGCCATAACATCTCAGGGCTGAGACCTAGGATGTCCCCTCTGGGCTGCATCACGGCCTTGGAACTGGAGTGATAATGACTGGGAACAATGACTGCCATCAAGGATGCCTTTACTGTGTACCTGGGCTGTGACTTACTTTGCTTAGCAGATGCCACAGAGGTGACACTGTGTGATTTCCCAGGCTAAGCTGTAAGACACCCACAGCTTCTATGTTCACCTCCTGAAATGCTCCTCCTCAGAGCTCCGTCCCCCACGCTGGGAAAGCCCAGGCAGCTGGTGGCGAGATCAGGTGCAAGAAAAGCCAGGTTCCTGGCCCACAGCCCTGCCCCACATGCCCGTGCTCCCTGCCAGCTCGGGGGTCCCTGTACCTCCTGGAGTCAGTACCAGCTTCCCCTAAGTGGAGCAGAACCATTTCCTGGCCAACCAATGGTAAATAGCTGGTGTTTTAAAGCCACCACATTTGGGGCTGGCTGTGACACCGCCATAGGCACTAAAGACGCTTCATTTCAATGATGTGGAACTAACACGTCCCAGGTCGCAGGCGGAATTCAAGGAGTCTGGATTCGGTTCCAGGTCTGCCTAACTTTGAAACCTGGGTTCTTCCCAGCACGAGACGTCAACTCTGCTGTTCTGCCCTCGGGACAGTGCCACGGCCTGACCAGGGGGTGCAACTTTGGAGAAGAAACAGACCCAGAGCGGAAGAAGGGAGACCAATGGCTGCATTTCAGGGCTGGAGATTTCTGCCCAGCCTGGTGTGTGTCCCACCCATGTGTGTGTTTGTGACATGGGACTGTCTGCAGGATGGGAGCCGCCGTGTCCACACCTCTCTGGATGCTCGGGTGGCTGTGGGGGGGATGTGCTGTCATGGCACGTGGTGATCTGTGTCTAGGGTGTCTGTGTACACCTGAGTATGTGCGAGGGGAGCTTGTGAAGTGTGAGGCCCATGTTGGTGTGTGTATGTGGGGGGAATGTGCAATGTGTGGTACACGGTGTGTGGTGTATGTGGGGGGATGATGGGGGGGTGTGAGCTGGGGGGCTGTGGGGGGTGTGCAGCATGCCGTGGGCGGCCCTTCGTGTACAACAGGAGAGGAGAGCCGGAGCCTGGCCTCTGCCGAGTGTGCCCTCTGCGAGCGTCCCAGCATCTCGCTGACACCGATCCAGGTCTGGGAACGTCTTTCCTGAATAAACATGATGTCATTTCCATTCCATTCAGCCTGTACCGGGACAGCTGCTGTCAGTACCACTGAGGGAGATGCCACCTCGGCCCTGACAGCTGCCACTTGGCACACTTTGTAGAAAGCATCTCCGGGAAGAAAAAAACCCAGCCAGTCATGCAGATGCTATTTAAAGTATGTTGCATCTTGATGAGAAGCGTGGAGGAAGCTGAGGTTGCCCGGGGAGGGCTAGGGACCTGGGCTGTGAGGAGAGGCCTGGGGGACAACCATATGGGCTCTGTAGATCTGGAGCTAACGCTGTCCCTCCCTCCCATTTCACAGATGCACACTATGGACCCTGAAAGGGGAAGGGACTGGCCCCATGTCAGAGAGTATGTCAGGGCCACAGAACACAAGAGCTGGGTGTCATAATCAAAACCTTCAACTCTAACGCCTCTGTTTTGTTGTTTGGTGCAGCTGAGTCGGATCTGACTCTTAGAGACTCTATGTACAACAGATGAAACATTACCCAACACTGTGTCAGGCCTGGCACTATTGTCAGTGCTTTTCTGCCATTCATAGGGTTTTCAATGGCTGATTGATTTTTGGGAGTAGGCTGTTCAGTCCTTCTCCCAAGCCTATACCACCTGGTGTTCCCAGGTGGTCTCCCATCCAAGGACTAACCAGGTCAACCCTGCTTAGCTTCTGAGATCTGATGGGATTGGACACCAGGGAGGTACAGCTGCAGGTTCCTCTGTTTTACCAATGGGGAAATTCAGACCTGAAAAGGAAAAGGGATTTGCCCTAGGCTGTGCAGAAAGTCAACAGCAGAACTGGGATTAGAACCCAGGTCTCAGACTGATAGCTTGAACACATGGACAGCCTCTGTCTTGCATACAGTAGGAGCTAGACAAATGCAGATGCTCCCTGATTTATGATGGGTCTACTCACGAGTTTTGCTTTCGCAATGGCATGAAACATACCCACAGCACCATTCTGGTTTTCACTTTCAGTGTAGCTGTGGAAGGTCACACGAGATAGTCAACACTGTTAGAGAACAGACTTTGTCTTTGCTGGCTTTGCCCAACTGGGGGCTTATGTAAGTATTCTGAGTATGTTTAAGGCAAGCTAATCTAAACTGTGCCTGTAGCTGTACCACTGTGGGGTCTGATCTCGTCAGATCTCGGAAGCTAGGCAAGGTCAGGCCTGGTTAGTACTTGGATGGGAGCCTCCTGGGAACACTAGGTGCCATAGGCTTGGGAGAAGGCCCCAGCAACCCACTCCAAAAAGAAAAAAAAAAAACATCAGCCATTGAAAACCCTGTTGTGAGCTGAAGACATCTGTACTTGCATTGCTTTGGACGACTTAGAAATGCACTGCTGTATGCTATCCTCATCACTGTCCTCTACAGCTTGCTCTGGGGACTTCCACACTCTGAAACTGGTTTCTACCCCAGAAGGAAGTATGTGAGATGCTCCCAATCAGGGCAAGGGAACCCCCACTTCCCTTCCTCGCCTTCTTTTCTTTTCATTTATTTATTTATTTATTTTTTATTTGTTTGTTTTGCGGTACTGGGGGTTGAAACCAGGGCCTCTTACTTGTGTGCTTTGCAAATGCTGTACCACCAAGCTGCACCCCCAGCCCATTTTTTTTTTTTTTTACTTTTTGAGACAGGATCTTGATAAATTATGTAGACTGCCTCTGGTCTCGAACTTGGGATCCTCCTGTCCCTGCCTCCCGAGTTGCTGTGATTATAGGAGTGCACCACTGTGCCTGGCTTCTTTTCTTTTCTTCTTCTCTTTTCTTTTCTTTCTTTCTTTTCTGGGCAAGTGTTCTACCACTGAGCGACATCCTCAGCCCTTTTTTCTTTTTCTTTTCTTTTTTTTTTTTTTTTTTTTTTGAGACAAGTTCTCGCTAAGTTGCCCGGGTAGCCTTGCTATGTACCCTAGGCAGCCCTTGAACTTGTGATCCTCCTGTCTCAGACTCCAAATGCAGGGATTTCAAGTGGGCACCACCATGCCTAGCTCCTCCACTCTTTTAAGTTGGTGCCTTGAGTGTTCGACAAACCCAGGCTTGAGTTCCACCCCTGTTATCTGCCTGGCCGCTCCACCCTGTCCAAACTCCTTACAGTGACATTCAAGGCTTTTCACGCTCTGGCTTCTGTGCATTTTTCTGCTCATTCCTACCTCTTCCATTAATGGTGACCTTGTAATGTCTCTATCTCCCCTAGTAAGCTTTATTCTTTGCTACTGCTGTATATGAGGTATAATCAAAAACTACAGTGAATGCTGCGGCCAAGTGCCATCCAGTGGAAAGGTGGGATCTTCATTATGGGAATCAGCAAGCAGCACACTGGACCTTATTAACAGTGTGGGACAAGTTTCAACTTTTGGGGGGCGGTCAGTTGGGTGCGAGCTACAGTTGAGAGGTGTGTTTTGAAGTGGTCCTAAATCGTGATCACAACCAACCCCTTAGGTATGGCAATTCCTGTCAGGTAAACCTTGCAGTGTGTCCTCATCCATCTTATTCAGAGTCTGGCTCTTCCCCAAAGTCAAAATGACCATGAAAGGTAAGCATTTTGTATCGATTTAAGACATGAAGGCAGCCATGACAGTGCAACTAAAGACACAGGCATCAAAGAGGACTTCCAGAACTGCTTCAGAAAGTGGCATGAATGAGGAGATGAACGTGTTCCAAGCCAGGGGGCGTCTTCTGAGGGAGATTAACCGCAATGTGTCTTTTACTGGAATACTGTTTTTTAAACACTCGCCATAGTTTTGGATCACATCTCATACTTTTGCATATGTTTTTGCCTAAAAGGATCTTTGTCTGCCTCTCAAACACTTATTCATCCTTCAAGACCCCACTCAAATATCAGTTTCTCTGTGCAACAAAGCCAATTTGGGGCTCATGGCCTTGTGGACATCCATTGGTCATAAACTTTACCACCATGAGTTGATTCCGCTTTGAGGCCAAGAGCTCACAAAGCGCGAGAGCAGAGACCAATCAATGTCTATCTCCAGCATCCAACTCAGGGGCGGAAACAGAAAAGGTTCTGAAGAAATGTTTATTGAACAAATGCCCGGCACACTGACTCACTGATGGGTCCCACCCCTGGAGAAGCAAAGGGAAAGAATGGGACCAGCCTGTCATGGAGCTCCAGGCCTGATGAAGAAGCTGACCATTCTGTTCATAGAATTCAATCCTGGTTGTCTTTGCGATCTTATCTCCATCTTTCCAGGTCAGCTCTGTTCTCATATCACATCCTGCTGCCTGTCTGACACCTAAAGCATCCGCCAGGCTTGCTCTCACTTGGAGACCCAAGTCTCTAAAACAGCTTCTTATTTCTCCCTTAACCTCCAAAAAAATTACTGTTGTTGGGATGGATTGTCCTAAACGTTAGGAAAGCAATCCAGTTGAACACATCCATAATAACACATGAAGTGCTAGTATGCTATCCAATTTTAGTAGAGATGTCTGAATGAAGAAAGGAGGAAGTGAGGAGGAATGAGAAAGACTAGCATGCTGAGATTTAACAATAAGGGAGAATAGGAAATGAACTCAAACAAGAAACACCTTCCATATATTTGCAAAAACTTTGAATGAGCAGAAGTTTGCATGAGATACCCTGGGTTCATTGTCTCTCTCTGTCACTCCGTCTAACTGCTTTAGAATATTGCTGCTCTTGGCACGTCTCTGAGAGAAACCAGCCTCCTGGAAATGTGAGGCTCAGGTGCGGACTTTTAACTTACTGAAAACATACTGTTTCCTTCATTTTACCTTTAACTTATTGTTCTTCACCACCACACACTTTTACATGGCCCTAAAACAATGTAGCTCATGAACTGGCAAATGTTACTGGTATTAAACTCAGCCCTGGGGCACACTTTTTTAATAAGCTGAAAAATGGGACATGCGCCTTGGGCCCCTGTGCTGGAAATTTCACCACATTGGGCATCTCAAGGAAAGCTTTTGTGTGATTATTTGAGTTGGGAGCTGAACTAGCGGTTTCTTCCACAGAACACTATTTGTACTTGAAAGATGCACTATTTGTACTTGAAAGATGCATGTACTTGAAAGCAGACAAGTTTGGGTTCATTGGGCTCTGGGTATTTGGCAGATATGTTCTGAAAAATGAAAGAAGTGAGCCGACCACTTTAAGGAGAACAACTATTGATATTTGTTGTCCACAACAAAATTGGAGGCTTCAAGTGAAAACTGAATCTGACACCTTCCTTCTGTTTAAAGACTGATGAGATGTTTTTGAGTGTGCATTTTTTATATAGTGTGCTGAAAAGTGTCAATATTTGGAAGATTTGCATACTTCGGTCAATCAGCATTTTCTAAATGACAATGCATATGTTAATGCATCAGGCATAAATAAAAGATCCATTCAAAGAGCAAGATGAGGCTGGGGGTGTAGCTTAGTGGCAGAGTACTTCTCTCCCATTTGTGAGGCCCTGGGTTTGATCCCCAGTATCAGAAAAGTAAATAAATAAACCAATGGACTTCATGAAGTCACACGAATAGTTCACCGGTATGATTCAGAGTCTGTATATTCCAGCTCACCTTTAAAAGACTTGTCAAGTTTTGGTGTAGTATCAAAGAATAATATCATAATTATCTTTTAAAAACTATTGAAATGTAGACTTCACTTTTCCAACTACATATTTGCATGAGACTAGATTTTTTTAAATACTTCAATCAAAACAACACATGGGAACAGACAAAATGCCAAAGCAAAAATAAGAATCTAGTTTTGTTCACCTGGGCCCAATGTTAGATATGTAAAAATGTAAAACAATGCCACACTTTTCACTAAACTTTTCTGTGGGAAAAATGTTATTTTTCATAAAGATTTTGCTTTTTACATAAACAGGTAATTGATTTATTATGGCTAATTTTCAATAGTTAATAAATATAAATTCTAGCTTTAATGTTAATGCAGTATCAATAACAATAAATAAATATCAATATCAATAAATAATGTAGTATCAATAAATAATACTCAGTAGATATAAGTGACATTAATGAAAACTCTTTGGTTTATAGTAATCTAAAAATTAGGGTATACGGAGGTGTAAAGATCAAATATTTAAGATCCACTGGGTAGGATTCTTACCTCCACTTTAGTCAGGGAAACCGAAGTTCAAGGAGGCAAAGTGACTTTCTCATGATACCCCCAGCCAGGCCCAGATCTGAGCTCAGCTGTTTGATCTGAAGTCCACAGTCTTTACTAGGGGGCTCTACTCTTTTGCCTTGACATTCAATGATAATTGCATCAAATACAGGAATCCTGCTTTGCAGCTTTCAAAGTGCTTTTACTTCCATCTCTGCCCTGATTATCACAACAACCTGGGGAGGCTGGGATTGTTTATACTCTCTCTGATCAGACAGGGATACTGAAGCTCAAAGAGGTATCATGTTTTATAGGGATAAATCTAAAAAGTAATATGGGGCCAAGAGAGGTAGGGAGGAAACATGGTCTTGAACCTGCATGGGTCGAGGTGTATCTAGCCCAGGACTCTTTTATGACTCCCTGTGGCACACCTGGTTTGAGTCCGTGAGGATGAGGCAAGATGGCTCCTGCTCACTGCAGTTGGGGTGTGTCCCTCCTCGAGTTTCTTGCTCCCTTCTCAAATTTTTTGCTGAGTCACAAGGTGCTGATTGGCTAACACAAAACATCATGGAAAAGTCACAGATTCTGATTGGCTAGTCTGAAATGCTTATTAGCAAAGTCCATGGAAATAAAGTTGAGTTCTGAGTTTCCTCCCTGAAGGGCTGCTGGAGTGGGTGTGTCTCCATCGCACTCAACACCAGTGGGGTGTGGGATTCAAACCCCAGGCTGAGGAGCCCCACAATGTTTCTACCCAAGGCCCAGCTGGAAGCAGTAGAGTTGGGATTTGAGCAAGGCTGATCTGAATGAGGAATTTGCCTTCTTCCCACCACTCTCTGGTGACCCATGGCCTGTAATCAATTCTCTCACCATCATTGGCTGAAAACACTTTAATTGACCGATTCAAGCTGCCCTACGATATTATCCTGAAATGTGCTTTGCGATTAGGTCTTGATATCGTATATGAAGAAAAGTGCTTAGAGGGCAGGGGGAGATTAGCTATCCCAGAATAAAGCACCATAACTATTTTTGTCCCCTCAGCAATGGGTCCATCCATAACGACTGAAACAAAACAACTTCCATACATGAAGTGATTCATTTGCTGATAAACAAGACTTTCTTCTCATTTGTCTTTGGTTCCCCAAGACGCTAATTTGAGTGCAAATAGTTTATTTGGGAGATGATCCCAGGAAGCATGGTGAGGGAGAAGAAAAGTCAGGAAAGGAAAGGAACTAAGCTAATAATGGGGCATTCGTTGAGCAGTGACCACTGAGGGCAACGGAGGCTAAACTCACCTGGGATCTGCAAGAGACTGCATGGGACACGCTTCAGAAGTGTTCAGCGGCAGAACAAGGAAGCTGAGGTGTTGATTCCCCTGTTCCCTTCTGTCCTTTGAAGATGGCTGCTGGAGCAGTGACTCTGCAACGCTTCTGACTCCCCACAGGTAGGCTGAGCATGCCCAGAGAGCACCCACAGGTGGACAGATACAGGAAGCCCCCAGCAGGTAGGGAAGTGTCTGCAGGTGGCCTTTGGGGATAGGCTGCAGGTGAGCCAGGACAGGCTGAAAGGAGGTGGGCAGGGAGTTCATGGCGTGCACTGCAATCCCCAGCCACACCGGCTCTAGCCAACAAATGCTTGAGGGGAACCCTTGAAGCCAGGCCCTGTCCTGGGCTCGGGGGACACAGGGACAAGTGACCTATCCAAGCCTTACCCTGGCCAAAGTACACATGGCCAACCCCATGCACACACCTCATGGAAACAAGACAGCTCACTATGCACTCACAACCATCACAGGTGTTGGGCAAGCGAAGGGATGGCGGGCATCTAAAAGTAGAAAGAATGTCTTCTGTTTCTTTTCTTTTTTTTTTTTTCATGATCCCACCATAGGCCTGTGCCTGGCACCTTATTTAAAAGACATCGGTCAAAGATTAAAAGTGCACTTAAACATAATTGGGATGCAAGGGTGTATAGAAAAGTAATCCCACAAAAAGACATGCAATGTGGAAGAGAGGCCTCTGGTGAGGGCATGGAAGAAGCGGGAGGAGGTACACAAGAGGGTAAGGGAGACGATATCTTTCAATGTACAGTGAAGTGCGTATATGGAAATGCCACAGTGAAATGCATGTCAGAATGAAACACAGTAAGTTGTAAGTTAAAAGTTTCCAATAAAATTTTTAAAAAAACAAAAGTAAAAGTCCAGCGAAGAAAAAATAAAGATGATGAAGGTGAAGTAGGAGGGTTTCCGGAAAGGGGCAGAAGAGTGAAATTGACGCATACTCCGAGTGTGTCCTGATATGAATAGCAATTGGGCTTTTTGGCACCACAATAATTCACAAATGTAAGAGAAGCTGTTGATAATACTGTTGATAAGAGCAACAGATACCATTTCTGTTGTCCTTATCATGGGCCAGGCGCTTTGAACACATTGTATCATTTGATTCACGCATCAGTGATGGTTGGGAATGGTTCATGCCATTTTGAAGATGGGGAAACTGAGGCTTAGAGGGGTGCAGTGACTTGATTAAAGATAAAGCTCATTTCAAGTCCAAGTCTCTCTACATCTAAAGTCCTGGCTTTTTCCACCAAACTGTATGGAGCAGGGAAAAAGGAAAGAAGAGGGGGAGTATGCAGGAGTGTATGAGAAGAGGAACAAAGCCAAAAGGCGGAACTAAGGGGAAGCTCTGGCCACCATCGAACAGGTACCTTCCTCTGACTTACAAAAAGGCACCCCCTGAGCCTTCACAACCCTCCCAGCGTGGCCACAGTCACACAGCAGGCGTAAAGAGAGGGACCCTTTCTGCTGGCGGAAGAAGCTGTCACTAGGGTGTGCAGCTCAGGAAGCAGAGCGACAGCTGGGTTTCCAGCGCTCTTTTCTCCCTTGGTTGGCAGCACTGAGCAGGGAGGTGAATTGGGAGGGAAATGTCCAGTGTGCATGTTTGGCAGGAAGGAGGGGAGCTCCTGGAAAGGTTCGTCTTTGGAATCCCACGAGTAGAATCATGAAGTCTCTCAGCACCTAGAAGGGACAGGAGCGCTTTTTTGATCTGAAGAGTTTGGGGGAGGGCAATCTGGCGTGTCTTTGTTCTTCACACTACTGTCTCCCATCTTTCCCTTCCATCCACCCAGCCACTCACTAATTTGTGCCTCCATCACCTGCCGACCAACCATGCGTCCATCGTTCATTTATTCAGCCACTCAAAATACCCTGGGAACCCATTCGGTACAAGAGGGCCTGTTGGGTCCTGTGGGCTCAGAGGTGACTCAGGGAAGTTCCCTGTACTCCTAGGACTATGATCTGATGGGGAGACAGACATGGTCAAGAACATGCAAGTGTTGGAGCCTTCAAAGAGAGGTAAACAATAAGCACTAGGAATCAAAGAGAAAAGAGGAGGGGGAAGGAGAGAGGGAAAGAGAGAGGGACAGAGAGTGGAGGGGGAGAGAGAGAATGAGAAAGAGAGAGAGAGAGAGAGAGAAGAGAAGAGCATGAGCAAGCGCACAGTGTAAGAGGAATTGGGGGTGGGCAGGAAGATATGGGAAAGCTATGGAGGAGGTATCATCTAGACCACCCATAGAGGAATGGGTAGGATTTGTTAGGGAAATACAAATTAAAACCATAAAATAAGATACCATTTCACACTCACCAGGGTAGCAACTATTGGAAAAAAAAAAACACAGAAAATAACAAGTGTTGGCAAGAATGTGGAGCAACTGGAACTCTTACACATGGTTGGTAGAAATGTAAAATGGTGCCATGTTATAGAAAACAGTATGGCAGCCCCTTAAACAATTAATAAAGAAATTTCCATATGATCCAGAATTCTACTTCCAGATATGTGCCCAAAAGAATGGGAAGCAGGGTCTCAAAAAGGCTGGCATACACCATGTTCACAGTACTGTCCTTCACAAGGGCCGAAAGGTGGAAGCAACACAAGACACAAGTTGATGGCTGAATAGACAAAACAGGGTCTGTACATACAATGGAACAATCAGCCTTAAAAACGCAGATAAGCCTTGAGGACTTTACACTAAATGAAGCAGCCAGTCACAGAAAGATGAATCTGACTTGAGTCCACTTCTGTGAGGATCTAGAATAGTCAAACTCATAGAAAAGAAAATACAGTGGTGGTTGCCAGGGGCTGTGGGGGGGGGGGGACTGTGGAGAATGGGGAGTTGTTATTTAACGTGTCTAGAGTTTCAGTTTTCCAAGACGACAAGAGTTCTGGAGATGCATTGTGAAGCCACATAAATTACTTCACACCACTGAACTGTACACGAAAAAATGGTTAAGGTGGCAAATTTTATGTTATGTATATTTTGTTGCCTGCAGAAGTAGCCCTGTGGCATTCAATCCCATTAGATCTCAGAAGCTAAGCAGGGTTGGGCCTAGTTAGTACTTGGATGGGAGACCATCTGGGAATACCAGATACTGTAAGCTTGGGAGAAGGACCCGGCAACCCACTCCTAATAATCAATCTACCATTGGAAACCCTATGAACAGCAGAGAAGCACTGACAATAGTGTTTTGCCTGTTGTATGTAGGGTTGCTATGAGTCGGATACTGACTTGATGGCACCTAACAACAACGACGACGACAACATATTTTGTCAAAATTTAAAAGAAAGAAGGGGGAGGATTTGGACAGACAGAAATGGGGAAGAATATTCCAGGTGGAGGGAACATGTTGAAAAATCCATGGAGATGAACAAGATAAAATCTAGAGGCAAGAAGAGGCTCAATTTGCCTGTGGCGCAGAAGGGGAGGGGCATGGGTGAGGCCCAGCTTCCTCAAAGACCTGGGAGGGTGGGATACAGTGAGCCAGAGTGGAGTAGAGGTGAGTGCATGCACAGGGTTCATGACTCAGTGGAGAACATAGAATCCACCACTTCCCAGAGCCCCTGCAAGGTGCCACCTGGAACCTTGACCGAGTCATTTCAGCTTCCTGGGCTACAGGTGGAGATGACAGTACCTGCCTCATGAAGCTGTTTGTGAACCTCAGTGAAGATCAGGGCTGAGAAGGGGCTTTTCATGCCAGATGTCCCAAAGAAGAGAAGCTATTGCTACCTGTGTTGACCAGCTAAGGCCAAGGCAGGGATTAGCATGTGGTTGGTTGTATAATTGCTAAACTAGGCATCCTTGGCATGAGCTGAAGTAGTTGGAGTTCTAGTTTTGTGTTCATGCTTGTTGGCTAAATATGAGAAGTTATAGAGGATGCAGAGCACCCTAGAGAAGAGAGAGGAGAAGTGCAAAGACCTTGTAGCAAAAAGGATGCTTTCCAGCCTTGTATTATTCAGTTATTCCTCCATACCGCTGCATAACAAGTAGCCCTCAAGCTTAATGACTGATAACACAGTATCGACTTTTTACTCATGAGTCTGGCTGGGCTGAGCTTGCCTAGGCTGTTTCTGGACAAGCTGGATTTGGCTTAAGGCTTCAGTTCAGGTTCAAGTCTGCTCCACATGGCTGTCATTCTGACAGCAGCAGCTACCCAAGGCTCTTCTCGTGATGGACGGCAGATGCCTAGAAAGCCAAGAAAACATCACCAGTACCTTTACAACTCCGCTTGCATCCCAACTACCTTTCCATTGGCTGAAGTAGGTCACAGCGCCCGACCCAAATCAAGTGGGAACAGATGCACTGCAGCTCTGGGGGGCGGGGGGGGGGGGCGGTGAGGGCGGGAGGGAGGAGGCTGCCAAGCGAGGTGGCCAAGGGTAAGACTGTGTAGCCCTACCACCCAGAGAGAGTGGAGAGCCATAGCCACAACCCTGTCTTCCGTACACCCCACAGGAGTGAGGCCAGCCCAAGAGGCTGAGGGAACTGGGCTCGGGGTAGAGCCAATGAGGCCTGGGCCCAGACCATGCTGCTTCTGGACCCAGCAGACAGAGTGACCCAGTGTCCTAGAGATGGGGAAGGGGGACTCCTGCTCCCCTACCCTGTCCTCCAGTGCTCCCCAAAGATCAGAGTGCACTTAGGGCACCTTGATGGCAGCTGAGGATGGCAAAGGACAATCGTGCTGGGCCTGACAGCTGAGCGAGCTTGAGGGGCTCCTCGGCATCCCGCCCACCTTCCTGTCCAACCCTCCCCACTCCCCTGGGTATCAGCCTCCCCACCTTACAAAGGGCAGCAGGGAGGCAGACGCTTGTCCATAACTTGCCAGAGTCACTCTGCTGGTCAGTGTCACAACTGGGGAACCAGATGCACCCAACACGCTGAGCCCCCTGTTCTACCACTCTGCAGCCCCGGGTGAGTCACTTAACCTCAATAACTCAGGTTCATCCTCCATAAAATAGGAACTAATTTAACTGCCTTGATATAATCACCCATTAATACAGCCACCTTGTAAGTATGGACCAGGCACATGGTAGATACGCAACCTATGATGATACGTGTGGCTGTCGAATGTGGTCATAGGCTGTTTGCACGTTTTATCATCAGTATGTTTTTTATCTTTCCAGACAATCTTATTGAGGTATACGTTGCATGTCATAAAATTCGCACATTTCAAGTAGAAAAGCTAATGGTTTTTAATAACTTTACTGAGCAGTGCAACCATCACTATAGATCAGTTTTAGAATATTTTCATCTCCCCATAAGATTCCTCAGCCTATTTACTCTTAATGTTTATTCCCACCTCCTTCAGACTCAGGCAGCCACTGATCTACTTTCTGTCTCAATAGTTCTGTCTTTCCTAGAGACTTCATATAAATGCAGTCATACAGTATCTGGCATCTTTCACTCAGCACAGCATTTTCAAGGTTCATTTATCAAGCAGTGGAAGTCAGAGATTTGGCCCGCTCCATTGCTGAGTAATGTTTCATTGCAGGGATATACCACATTCTGTCTCTCCATTCCTGGTGATGGGCATTAAGGCAACTCCAGGTTGGGGGTATAACTGGGTGAGTCTTTGTGTGGACATAATATTTTCATTCCTCCAGGGAGGAAGGTGCCTAAGAGTGGGCTTGCTGGGTCATATAGTAGTTTTATGTTTAAATTTTTGAGAAGCTGCCAGACTGTTTTCCAAAGTGGTTACACTAGTTTATGTTCCCACCAGTAATGTATGAGGTGCCTGTGTCCCAACTTCTCCTCAACCTTTGTTATTATCTGCCTTATTTATTAGTCATTCTTGGGGGTGTGAAATGATATCTCATTGTGGTTTTAATTTGCTTCAAATGACTAATGATGCTTATCAAGTACCTTTTACTTTTACAATGAGGGATCTGTGTATGTGGATTCAAATTTCGCTGAGTGAAAGCTCTCCCTTCCTTTTCCTGCCCCTTGTCCCTGCTCCAGCCACTTAAGCAAACCCAGCATCCCTCTGCAGAAAGAGGCCAGGACAGAACAAGCAGTACCAGCACCTGCTCCCCTGCAAAGGGACCTGGATGCTGGGGCCGCTGAATCCAGTGGGGCTTTCTGCCCCACCCCTCCTGCTTGGTGTCTGCCCAGGGTCACCCAGTGGGAGCCTAGAGCCTGCCATCTTGGAAGGTCACAGGAAGGAAATGAACCTTGGGTACCAATTGGATGACAGACAGAGGGTTGGGGCCACCTGCCTCTTTCTCCCCATTCTGAGCAGGAGCTCAGCTCTCGAAGTGAGGTGGCTCAGGTGCCACTGCCTGAACCCAGCCTGGGTGGCGAGACCCTCCATGCAGGCACCACAGGGACCTGGGCGCAGGGCATCTAAGGCAGGGTCCTTCCCTGGCTTCCAGCAGGCGGCCTGCCATGGCCTCCCTGAGCCCTGAGCCTGCGTAGGTGGCTGTACCACATGGTATTGTGATTACAGTTCAGGCTTTGGACCTACACACTGCTTCAACCCAGGCACTGGGTGCAGAGGGCACAGAGAGGAAGGAGACCCTGTTGCTGCCCTCAAGGTGCAAAGAGACAGCCACTGGCTCCCACAGGCCATGGTGATGGAGCAATGACAATTGTGAGAAGGGTAGCACTTGTAGCTCAGTGGCAGAGTGGTGGCCTAGCATGTGTGAGACCCTTGGTTTGATCCCCAGCATGCAAACAAATGAACAAATAAAACATCAAATGAAAGCAGACAGTATGTGCAAAGGGCCTGAGGGCTCTGGGCAGCAGCTGGGGCTCCAGCTCGCTGAGGGGCCTCATGGGCTGCACCAGATACCTAAGTGGTTTCTGATCCTCCCAATAGCCCTCTGACTTGGGTCCAGCAGAAGCTGTCTTCAGTGACTCGCTGGATGCATAGCTGCCTCTCCTCTCTGGCCAAAACACTGATCCTATCCAGAAATGCTGGTGATGCCGAGCAATCCCCACTCCCTCTAAACTCTCTTCCCACCGACTCTGCTGTGAACTACCAGAATCAGAGAGTCTGTACCCAAAAAGCTTTGGCTGTCTTATATGTATTGTTGTAATATATAATTTAGCTAAATAAAACAAAAAAGTAATGAAATCTGAGTGCAAAAAACAAAGAAATGTTTTGAGTAAAACTAAGTGGAATGCTTTGGAAATATGCAATAAAGATGAGTTGCTAAAAATAAATCTGTTGACTTGGTTTTGGGAGAGATTTGGGGTGGGAGGGGGTGATAACAATGTAGAATTCCCAGTTCAGGTTGCTTCGCCAATGTCCTCGTATTCCACTTAAAAGGAGGAGAAGAACTGAAAATCAACAGTGCGGGCGGCAGGAGACGACGCAGGCTCTGGCCAGAGGTCATGAACTCCGAGTGGAGGCTTTGACGTCCCCAGATGATCTGATGTTAGGCTAAACGTTTGGGGTATTTGTGAACCCATTGTTTTGTGAGCCCTCTCCTCAGCCATCCTGACTCCCAGACCAACTCCCTGGAACCCATCCAGCAGCTGAGTGCTTGGCCCATTTTGCAGAAAAGAGTGGAGCGCAGCACAGAAGTCCTGGTACTGAACCCCGGCCTGGGCGGCCCCTGAGTCAGAATCCTCTGTTCCCGCTTTGGGCCTCCGGTACGTGGATCCATGAACATGGGCCCAAGACCGAGCGAGAGCACCTGGATTGGAGGTGAGTGGGTTGTGCAGTGGCCACATGAGAGCGTGAGTCGGGGGGAGGGGCGTGTGTATGAATGGGGGGGCTCAGAAGCCACCCTGGCTCTACCCTCCATGGCACCAGCCCCCGTGCAGACACAGCTCTAAATAACCCCCGGGAGTCGCCACAGAGATCTGAGCTCTGAGGAGGAAGCTGTGTATGACAGCCACGACACAGCCCGGAAGGGCCCCACTCACCTGCTGTCCTGGCCCCAGATGCCAGGTGCTCACCCTACCGGCTCCAAAACCCTAAGAGGGGGCCCGGCTACACTGGCGATCTCGGACCCTTGCCCCTCCTCAGCTCCAAGAGGTTCCCCGCCAGGACCCCCCAGACCCTGGCTCCTTCCCGTGGTGTCCTCAGCCTCTCCCAGGGGACAGGGGTCTCTGCTCCATCAGGGATTCCTGCAGTCAGAGCCTCTGTGCTCTGCAATTCTTCCCCAGAGCACGAAGGGCCCAGGGCCGATTGGGACAGGGCAGGGGAAAGGGAGCAGGCTGGGTTGGAATCAATACCACTCACACGGTGGCCTGGGCAGCCTGGACACTTGTCCTCTTCAAGTCCACTCAGGCAGGAAATGGGCAAGGTGGCATCCACCTTACCAGAGGCAGCAAAGACTTATGCCCATGACTAACTGGGCCCAAGCCCTTGTTCTGACACTTGTTAGCTGTGTGTGCTTGGGCCAGTGACTTAACCACGCTGTGCTTTAGTTTTCTGGGAGTGCTTCTGCCCCTCCCAGCCTGGGAAGAGGGTGGTGGAAGATGTGGCAAAAACAGCCTAGGACCCTCCCAGTTACAGCACTGGCCTTCCCGAATGCTCAGGGCAGCCCTGGGGAGGGCCCCAATGACCCCCTGTTCCCCTGGTCTGACAATGGGCCTCGGAAGGGGCGCGAGGATCCTCAGCCCCATTTTCCAGATGAGGTAAGTGAGAGTTTCCAGGGCTTTACTGCTATCCAGTAAATCTCAGAGCACTCAAGTCAGAAAGGCCCGGAGGGCTGGTCCGCCCCAGGCGCGAGTTCTTCTCCCTTGCAACTGGGGAGCACCCATCCCTGAGATCTGCTAGAGAAGCGCTGGGCTTCATCAGCAAAGTCTTCCTGGGATGCAAGAACGTGGCTTTGGTCAACCTTTCACCATCCATCCCCCTGACTTGGTGTGTGTCTTAGACATGGAGTCACAGGCTGGTCGTGGTGGTGTATCCCTGTAATACCAGCGGCTTGGGAGGCGGAGGCAGGAGGCTCCCAAGTTCGAGACCAGAGGCAGTCTGTGTAACTTAGCAAGACCCTGTCTCAAAAAGTAAAAAAAAAAATAAATAAATGGGCTGGGGGTGCAGCTCAATGGTCCAGCACTTGCAGAGCATGCAAGCGCGAGGCCCTGGGTTCAACCCCCAGTAGCGGAAAAAAAAAAAAAAAAAAAAAAGAGTCATTTGCTCATGGTCTCAAAGAAGAGCCTGCACAGTGGGGACAGACCCAGCCTGGCACTGATAGTGTCTCCTCTCTTGGGGGGACATTGACTTGGCCTCTCAGCCTGTTGTGGTCCTGGCTTCTGGGAACCAAGTTGTTCAGAGCACACTGAGAGCCCGTGGAAGGCAGCCCTGTTCCTGTCACCACCCCTGCCAGGTCAGGATGAGGAGGTGTCTGTGTTACCCAAAAAACTCAAGAGCTGCCCGAGGCAGAGGCAGGAAGAAGGCAGTCTCAAAGACACCATCAGGTTGGACTTGCCACCCTTGGCCACCAGGTGCAGACCCAACAAGGTTGCTTCCACCTCAGCTGGGGACACCATGTGAGTTTATATACATGGTGGCAGACGTGGCACGGCAGCCAGAGCAAGTAGGACCCTTGGAGATAAACACACGTAGCGGCCATTGAGTGAAGATCTGAAACTCACGCATATACACAGACATCACGTGATTACAGATGCACACACAGCAACAGCAGCGAATCCAGAGGCTACACTGCGCCAAATACCCTCGCACCCCCCCACCTAAGTTAACAAAGGTTGCCGATTTGTTATTTTTACCTTAGACACTTTCCTTTGGGGTAGGGGAGTTTCCTGGGGATTGAACCCAGGGCCTCATATATATTTTGTAAGCGTTCTTCCATTGGGCTGCACCCCCAGTCCCCTTTTTAATTTTTTTTAAATTTGATTCAGAGTCTTGCTGGGTTACGCAGGCTTCCTCTGGCCTCGAACTCTCGGTCCTTCTACCTTCAGCTCCCAAGTCACTGGGATTACAGGTGTAAGCCACCACAGCTGGTCCTTTAGACGTTTTAAATAAATGAAACAAACATTTGAACTCCCTTTTATGCCCTACCCCAGTTCCAATTCTCTTCCATGTCTAGAAGCAAATTTCATCAGGAACTTGGGATATATCTTCCTGGTCCATTTTTTTAAACATCTGTAAATAATATATGATATTTCTATGTGCATTTTGAATTTTTACATGAATATCATCATATTATGCTTATAATTTCTCAACTTACTTTTATATTTGTTTTTGAGGTCTGCCATAACAAAGGACCACAAACTAGGTGGCTTCAAACAGTAGAACTTGACTTTTTCACAGTTCTGGGAGGTAGAAGTCTGAAATCCACCTGTCAGCAGGGCCATGCTCCCTCTGAGATCCTGGGTAGAGTCTGTACTCCTCTCCTTTCTTTCATATTTATTTTCTTATTTTTTATTTTTTCACAGTCCTGTGGTCTGAACCCAGGGCCTTGCACATACTTTGCAAGTACTCTACTACCAAGCTTCGCTCCAAGCCCTTTTTTTTTTTTTTTTTTTGAGACAGGGACTCGCTAAATTATGTAGGCTGACTCTAGCCTTGAATTCATGATCCTCCTGCCTCAGCCTCCTGAGTTATAGACGTGGGCCCCTACGCCCAGCTCTGTCCTCTTCTAAAGTCTGGTGGTAGCTGGAGATGCTCGGTGTTCCTAGGCTGCCTCTTGCACAGCCATCTCTTCTTTGTGTCTGTGTCCAGACAGCCTTCTTCTTATAAAGACAGCAGTCATAATGGGCCAGGTCCCACCCTAATTACCTGTTCTTAGCTTCACATCTGCAAAGAACCCATTTCCAAATAAAGTCACTTTCATAGTTACCTGGGGTTAGGATTTCAATGTATCTTTTGGGGAAAGGGGAACAGTTCAACATGCAACACTTTTAAATATCAAAATTCCCCCATTTTACATTTATCCAGTGTTCACCTATGTAAGCTCAAGTTTACAAGTAGGTGACATCAATTTATTTAATTGCTCTGCTGATTGACATGAGTCATTTACACGTTTAGCATCCATACTATTTCTCTGGCCAAAAGACAAGAGTTTTTCTTGGGTTCAATCTTAGGAGCAGAATTGTTGGCCACATGGTATGCATATTTCCAACTTTTATAGATGTTGCCAAGTTGCAGTATCTGATACTTCACATTTCCCAACATCCTCACCAGTACTTAATAGTGTTAAACCTTCCAACTTCTGCCAATCTGATGGATGTGGAGTGGAATACCTTGGCTGTTTAATGTGTAATTTCTTTGATAAGCAGTGAGATTGAGCATCTTACACTTACTCATGATTCCTGTTTTCTTTTTTGTGACTTGTTGATATCTTATGGCAATTTTTCTATTGAGTTGCTTGTCTTTTTTTGTTGATTTATGGGAATTCTTTATATATTTTGGGCAGTAATCTTATATCTGTTATCTATGCCACAAATGTCTTCTCATAGACTCTTGCTCAAATGTTAACTTGAGAAATGACATTTTTATTGTATAGTAATATTTGACTTAATTGAGCTTAAAGTTAATATTTTCTTTCACAATTTATCATTTTTGTGACTTGTTTAAGGACTCTTAGCTCAAATTATAATGGAATTCTACTTTTCTTCTATAAGATTTTAAGATTGTCTTTCACATGGAGGTCTTTAATTCATCTGACTTGTATATGTTGTAAGATGCAGTCTAATTTAAATTTTCCATAGGAAATCCTACTTGCCCAAACTCCATTTTTAGTAGTTCAACTCCTCCCAAAATATTTTTTTGTTTTCTCTGTGAAAAACAGCATCAGGAATTGATTTCTTTTACTATGGATAATTATAAGAACCAGCATCAATTAAACACTTTCTCTGTGCCAGTCATTGTGCTAGGCCCTTTCTTCTCCCTGGCTCCTCACAATAACCCTCCGTGGAGTCATGTAAGCATTAATGCAGAGAGGTTAAGTAATTTACACAGCAAGTAGACTGCAGATGGAAGACTCAAGCCCAGGTTTATATGTCAGATGCCAAATTCCATTCTTTAAATATCTACTCTACATCGCATCTTGCCCTGAGACCCTGCAAACTCACAAAATCCAAAGCTCCCTCTCCTTCTGACTGAAGCTAGAAGGTGAGGAAGGTGAAGAAATTGGGGTTGTAGGATACGAGATAAATTTTTTTAAATCCACAGGGTGCTTATCTATCAGAAATGACTGATTAGAAAATGTAAATGTACCAGAAAAATGATAAGATGTGAAAACTACAAGGGCTCAGTAATAAACTAACAACAGATGTACAATCATTCCAAGGAAAAAATACAGAATATTCTTTAATAATACACACACACACACACACACACACACACACACACACACACACACACGGAGATATATACAATGTTCATGGAAAAGAAGGTTCAATATTATAAATGCTTTTATTTTCCCCAAATTTATTCATAAAGCCAGTACAATTCCAAATCCAATGATATTTCTCATTAAACTTGTTAAATTAATTCTAAAATTGCACAGAAGGATAAAAATATAAGAATAGCCAAGACCAACCTGAGATAGAACATGGTAGGGGTCTTGCCCTAATAAATATTCTGATAATTATAAAGCTTTGGAAATGAACATATCCTGATTATTAGCATAGGGACAGGCATATAAATCAATGGAAGATAAAAAAGAAGAAGATAAACAGACCCAAATTATATGGGGCATTGGTGTATGACCAAAAGGCATTACAAATCAGTTGGAGAGCTGGGCATAGTGGCACATCCTGTCGTCCCAGAATTATCAGTGTTCAAAGCTGCTTGATCACAAATTAACACACATATTACATGTCTGCCCTTGTTGTTGTTGTTAGGTGCCATCGAGTCGGTATCTGACTCATAGCGACCCTCATAGGGTTTTCAGTGGCTGACAGTTTCGGGATTGCCTTGGGAGTGGATTGTCAAGTCCTTCTCCCGTTTTTGTGGTGCTGGGAATTGAACTCAGGACCTCAGAGACTGCAGAGTGGCACTCTACCAACTGAGCTAAATCCCCGCTACATGTCTCCCCTAGTGACTGACAATTTGGAGCTTGCACTTAAAATCCACTTGTTTTCTCTGTCTGTGCCACTTTAATACATACGGTCTCCCAATCAGCAAGCAAACGACCAGTCATGGAAAATTGATTTGAGAAACACTGAGGGACATCTGCCTATGTCTTTGGCTCTGCCCTGGCCCCCACGTCCTGAACTACTCTGGGTAATACAGTAAACCCCACATCAGAGTAGGCCAAACACTTCCGAACAATTCACATAGCCACTTGCTCATAGTAGGGAAATAGACAGAAACTCCGTCGTATTTGAATTGAGTAGTTTCGCCACAATTCCAAATGCACTCTGATCACACAGGGCCCAAGGCCAGTGCCAGAAGAGGATTTGACAGTGGGTGTGGTTGATAAAGGGACAGTGGAAGGCAGGAGGGACAGAGCTGAGGTGAGTCAGGGCTTCCTAAAGTGCAGCCAAAGGTGGACCAGCAGTGCCCTGGAGAGAGACTCGCCAGGCTCATGGGTGATTTCAGACAGTGAACAAAGCCCAGGCGTGCTGCTCCCAGACGCTGGACCCGCCGCAGCCTGGGCTCCTGGAGCCGCCTCTCCTAGGGCCACGTTCATGGCAGCCGTAGGACGTGGTGTGCAGGAAACATCGCTGAAAGCCCATCGTGTGCCAGTTGTACCAGCCACACCTTGTCGCCAGGATTGCACTGAATCCTCCCAGCAAACCACAAAGGCAGGGCCAGGGCCAGGGCCAGGTTCTGAAGCCACAGCCGGGCTGGGATTTATGGAGTAGGTTTTGGTTTTTTGTTCTTTCTCCCAAACCAACGACCGCTGCGGCCAGCTGACAGGCCAGCTCTAGGAGTGGGAGTGCCGTCAGCTGGCCCTGGGACCATGGCCGACCCCCGAGGCCACTGCGGGTGGGGAGGCTTGGCCCGAGCTGGTCTGGGGCTCAGATCTCTGCTGCCATGAGGGTGAGTCCCGAGCTTGTCTGGGGGTGGATTTGATTTCCTGGCCACGCCAGGGCCCTGGCTCTGGCAGCTCTTGGGATCCCTTGGCAGCACAGCAACTTCCCAAACTCTGGGCAGCAGCTGCTGTGACTTCACAGTGGTGGCTGAGCCAGGCCCACCTCTCCTCCCCCTTTTCCCAAGGGCCCGCAGCACAGCTGGGGCTGGGATGGGGCGGGAGGGACCTCTGTGCCCTGATCACAGAGGTTGCTCTGGCACGAGCTTTGGGGCCCAGGGGCCTTCCTCTGCCCCTGAAAACCAGCCAGAGTGCGTATTCCCACAGATAATTCTTGGAGGGGGAGGAACTGGAAGAGGAGGCTCCCAGGAAGATGCCCCAGACTCTCAGAGGCTCAGAGCCTATTGAGTCCACTATACACCAGCCCATTACTCAGACAGGGAGACTGAGGCTCCAAATCCAACTCTTTATGGGATGGCCCACCAGATCTGCCCTTGGAGATAACATTGGCAGACCTTCTCCTACCTTCCCTTGAGAGGCCAAGGCGGCCCAGGCACAGCCATACCCTCCCTGCTCGGCCTCCGAAATCTGTTCTTCACCTTTTCCTTGAACCCAAGCCATATGCCCCAGAAGCTGGGTCTAGAGCCAAATTTATAACAAAGGTAGTAAGTACATACTTTCTTAAACATACACATTTCCTATGACCCAGCAGTTCCAAATCTGGATATTCTACCCAAGATGTGAGTGCATACGATCACCAAAAGACTTGACCCATATGTTTATAGCAGACTTATTCATAATGGCCTCAAACTGGAAACAACCCAAATGCACATTGACAAGAGACTGGATAAATGAACTGTGGTGGATTTCTACTGTGGAGTACTACACAACAATGAAAAAGGAGTGAGCCACTGGCAAGAGTAATAGCATCTGTGAATCACACCACACTATGTTGAGCCAGGAAACCAGACACAAAGGACTAATTACTGTATAATTCCATGGTTACAAAGTTCAAGGACAGGCAAACCAGATCAGAGATGGTGGTGGTACATATCTGTAATTCCAGGACTCAGGAAGTGGAAGCATGAGGATTGTGCATTGGAGGTCAGCCTGGATTACATAGTGAGGCCCTGTCTCATAAAACCAAAAATAAGTTAATTAAATTTAATTTAAAAGCAAAAGCAACAATAGGCAAGCCTATTAAAGGCAAACCTACTCAAGATATTGGACTCTGGTGACAGATGTGGAATGGAAAGGGACAAACGGGAACTTCCTGGGTGCTGGAAGTGCCTCTCCCATGGTCTGGGGGATATTATGTGGGTTTCTACACGTAGGCATGCACTTTATTCTGTGTAGGTAACACCACATTAAAAAATTATTTTAATTTGAAGTACACACAAGCCAAGAGGCAAAAACAAAAGCATGTGCTTATTGTCAGGAGTCAACAAGTCCCAAGGTCCTTAGAGAAATCCCAGCTGTCCCTGCCCCAAGGCCGGCCACTTCCCTCCTTTTATCCCTTTGTGTCCAGTGCCAGCTGCAGCCTGGAGGTGTCAGGCCCCAGCGAGATGCCCACTGAGGATCTGCCCCCCACCCCTGACCCCGCAAGATTAGCCTGTCCCATTGCTGGGACTCCTGCCAGGGTGGTGCGGAGCCCTGGGCCTTGACATCCACTCCAGGTGCCAGGGTCTGGCTGGAGGATCAATCATGAGATGGGGGATGGGCCAGGTGGGCTTTCCTGCCCCCGGGGGCCTCTCCCTTCCCTGGGTGCCCATTCCAGGAGGCCGTTAGGAGGAGGAAGTACTGGGCCTGGCAGAAGGTTCCCGCCAGCCAGGGGGTCTGTGTCAGCCCCGCTGGCGTGCACACCTCCCAAACCCATCAGAGGCCCACTCTGCCATCGAGCAGCAAGTGAGCCTTCAACTTCGCTCTGTCCCCTCTGGAGTCCCTGTAGTGTAGAGTGACTGAGTACAAAATTAATTTATTGAGATTTAATAGTATTCATCAATAGAAACAAGTTAGAAGAGATAATGAAAGATACTGTATACAATAGCAAAAACATTTTTTTAATTTAGAAATCAATTTAACAAAAATCAAATGTACAAGACTTATTGGAAGTGAACTTTAATAGGTTGCTGAGGCTCACACAGGAAGACCTGAATGTGTAACACGGATTTGGATAGAATGACTCAACATCAGAAATATACTAAGTCTCTCCCAGTTTGTGTGTGTGCTCTGATAAAAACACCAAGATTTTTTAAAATAAGCAAGCTGATAAACTAACTCTGAAGTCTATATGGCAATATAAACAAGCAAATTCTGAAAAATTTCGAATTTAAAAAAAAAGTTATGAGTGGGGACTAGTCTTAACAGGTATTAGAGAAGAGCATGAGTCTACAATGTTTTAAATACTGCAGTCTTCATGTATTTTAGACAGATGGATCAATAGAACCGAATAGAAAATTTCCAAGCACACTTGTAGGTAGAATTTTTGTTGTTGTTAGGTGCCACAGAGTCACATCTGACTTCTAGCGACCCTTATAGGGTTTTCAATGGCTATTTCAGGATTATCTCAGGAGTGGATTGCCATGTCCTTCTCCGATTTTTCTGGTGCTGGGAATCGAACTTGGGACCTCAGAGACTGCAGAGCAGTGCTCTACCAACTGAGCCAAATCCCAGGCCAGGTAGAATAATATCCTCCAAAAAGATCTGTTCAAGTGCTTACCCATGGTATTGTGAATGTGATCTTACATAGAAACAGAGTCATCGCAGATGTAATTAAATTAAGATGCAGTCATTCTGGATCAGCATATTGGACTACATCCCGATCCATGGTTGGTGTCCTCTTGAGTGAAATTTGGCCACAGACATAAATGCACAGAGGAAAAGGCTATGTGAAGACAGAGGCAGAGTCTATTGTTAAATTGTCGCAACCCAAGGAACACCAAGGATCGATGCAACCACCATAAACCAAGAGAGACACATGCAGTGGTTTGTCCCACCAGAGACCCCCAGAGGGAGCCGGCCCTGCAAACACCTTGATTTCAGACGTCCAGCCTCCAGAACTATATAGGTTCTGCTATTTCCAGCCACCCGATTGGTTGTACAGTCGTTGCCTACATCTGTTGTTTTGCTTTCTGCAATTTCAGTTACTCACAGTCAACTGAGGTCTGAAAGTATTAAGTGGAAAATTCCAGGAATAAGCAATTCAGAAACTCTAAATAGCTTTTATTATATATAGTACATTGTTATGATTATCCAGTTTTATTATTATTCTTTCTCTTTATTTATTTCTTTTTTTCTTTTTCTTTTCTTTCTTTCTTTCTTTTTTTTTTTTTTTTTTTTGGCAGTATTGGAGGGTTGAACACAGGGCTTCACACATGGGGCAAGTGCTCTTCTACTGAGCTGCACCCTTAGACACTTTTTTACTTTTTATTTTGAGACAGGGTCTAAGTTATGCAAGCTTCTTCTGGCCTCAGCCTCGCAGTCTTCCTGCCTCCACCTCCCATGGAGTGGGATACAGGGGTGGGATACAGGAGTGCGACACAGTGCCTGGCTTATTCTTGTTAATTTCTTACTGTGCCTAATTTACAACCTTATCATAGGTTTTTATGTATAGGAAAAAAACATAGTGTATGTGTGTGGACATATATTTACATATGTATACATACACACACACACACAGCCTAGGGTTCAATACTGTCTGTGGCTCCAGTGCTGGGAAACTGACAGAGGACACCAGTGGGAATCGAGCACATGACAAAAATGACATTGCTAATCAATAACAAAAGAATGGCTTGTTCAATAAACAGCGGTGGGAAAACTAGATCACCACCCAAAGAGAAACAACTGAATCCCCACTTCACATCTATACCAAAACAAATTCCGGAAGGAAGAAAACCGACAAGTGCCTAAAGATATTCTTAGAGTAAAGGCCTTTGAAAGTGTGAATTTTTAAAAACGGAAAATATAAATGAAAAGATGATACACTTGGCCACATAAAATTATTTTTATTTCCACACGCAGAATAATATAAACAAAGTCAAAAGACACACACATTACCGACATCTCGTATGTTATTGACAAAGGGCTGATAGGCTTGTTATTTTAAGAGCATCTACATATTAGAAATAAAAAAAAAAATCCTAATTAAAAGATAGGCAAAGGATATAAACAAACAGTTCCCAGGAAAGGAAATGTAAATGATTCTTAGTCATGAAAACATGGTCAACCTCCCTTGTAGCAGGAGAAATGCAATTACGGCTCTGAGATATCATTTTATATCTAACAGATTGACAAAGATCAAAAAGTTTGATAACATGCTGTGTTGGCAAGGGTGTGGGAAACTGGCATTTTCATTCATCACAAGTGGGAGGGCAAATTGGTACAACCTCCCTGAGGAGTGATTTGGCAATATCTGAGTAAATTAAAAATCCACATACCCTTTAACCCAGAATTTTCACTTCTAGGAATTTACCACACAAATATCCTTGTCCTTGTGCAAAGTGATGTCTGAATGTGTCTATTTATCAAAGCTTTGCTTATAATAACAATAGATTGGAAACAGCCTAATTCCTCACCTGCAGAGGACTAATGAAGTCAGTTTCGGAACATCTATTTAGTGGAACACTATGCCCTGGTTTAAAAGAACAGAGCAGTTTTAGATTTCCAACATGGAAACATCTCTGTGATATGTAGTTAAGGAGCAGAGGGAGCAGAAGCAAAGTGCGGAACAGTGTGTTCAAAACCATTTGTTTTAAAAATATCTTATGGACATAATTTCACAGGGCATAATGTCTCTGAAAGTTACACAAGAAGCACCTGTAGGTAAGGAACCAGGATCCCTGAGCAGGGAACTTGGGTGCGGTAACCATTCAAAGGGGGTGAGGAGTGTAACTTTAAAAAAAAAAAAACAAGTCACCAAAAAAGTAAAATATTTTCATATAGCTGGGCGCATTGGCTCACCTTTGTAATCCCAGCGACGGGCGGCAGAGGCAGGAGGATCGCAGGTTCGAGGCCAGAGGCAGCCTGTGTAATTTAGCAAGATTTTATCTCAAGATAAAAAAGTTTAAAAGTGGGCTGGGAGTGCAGCCCAGTGATAAGAAAAAACTTTTTTTTTTTTTTTCATGTGAGCTCTGACTTTAAATGTCCGCCCCAGTACTTTCTTGGACAGGTTATTTCAGCTCTTTAAACTTTAGTCTCCCTACCTGTAAAGTGGAAACCATGATCTTGCCCACTTGAAGGATATGGTGGTGGGGGGCGAGTTGGAAAAGTGGTGAAAGGTCACCACCTGGTGCATCCAGGAAGAGCATGTGAGAGTTGCCTGTAGCGTTGCACCTTTTCTGTGATTCTGCAAAGTTTTCAAAAATATAAAGAGGTTTCTGGTTTGTTGCATGCATAGCTCTGGGACCCACCCCAGGAGAGGCTAAGGGAACCAGGCTTTTCCCCAAGCACCACGGGACTAGCCCAAAGCTGGGGACTGGAGCGGGTGACCCCGGCGCGGGACGCATCCTGACATCTCCTCGCAGGCCTGACCCCTCCGCTGGGCGCAGGGATGGGGGCCTTTCCCCGGCGGGCGCGAGCTGGCCGGGCCCCGGCAGGGAGGTCGGGGTGCAGACCCCGCGCCCCGCCCCCACTCCCCGCCGGGCGCGCGGGCCGGGCTGTGCCGGGGCTCGCAGGAATCCCCGGCGCTGGCGCGGCCCCCATCAGATAAGCCGCCTCCCCCGCGCTGGCAGCCTCGGAGCGGGCGAGGAGTTTACGTAAGCCGCCTGTTGATGGAAAAACAAACGCAGCGGCAGGCGGCTCCCGGCCTGCTCGGAGGGAGCCCCGGGCCCCAGACGCGGGCGCGCCCCGGAGAGGCCCCGTCCCGACCGCTCCCCGGGGGCCCGGGCAGACTCGGGGGGTCCGCGTGCTGGAAGATCGGCTCCCGGGGGGGGGGCCCCAGAGCCCGGGCCCCGCGCAAGGGTGCAGCCCGCGGGAGGCTGGGACCGGAGGCCGGATCTCCCGGCCTCCCCTGCCGCCCCTGCGTCTGTCAGCGCCGCGCGGGAGCGCCTGCTGCGTGCCCGGCCCTGCTCGCGGCGCGCGGCGCGGGTGAGCGAGGCCTGCGGACCCTCGAGAGCCAGCCCCGGGGCGCCAAGAGGAAGTCGGGCGGCCTCGGCCGGTGGCACACCCGATCCCAAAGCCGGAGCGGAGCCGGGGCGGGGCGCGGGGGAGGCTGAGTCTTTCCCCATCCTCGCCTGGGGCGAGGCGGACCACCAGGGTTCAGGCTCCAGTCAGCCAGATGCATCACCTCATGGCCGGGGCCCAGATCTCTGCATCTGGGGAGGGGGACGGATAACGTGTGCCCAATAAGCCTTGGGAATTAAATGAGACATTGGGAGGATTAAGAGAGACAGATACAAAACCCTTAAATCAAACCTAACCAAGCGCCTGGCGCACGAGAGCACGTCCCCGTGGCTACACATCACACGTTTGGTACAGGTGGGGGCTCACCTGCCCTGCGGTCTCGGCAGACATCTGCGCCTCGCCGCGGCTACTCCCAGCCCTTGCGTCCTAGGTCAGGGGTGGGTCAGGTTCCCCCCGCACATGCTCTTGGTAGCCCTCTGGCTCTGGCCCCCTGTCTTCCGCACCAGACAATGCCCTCAACTGTGTGCCAGGCCTGGGGCTGGCCGTGGGCACCCAGAAGTGAATCACTTTCTGACTCTGTCTTCCAGAGGGCAAAAGCCTGGGGAATGGAATAGCTGTGCACCCAGAGCAAGCAGGGGAGAACACGCCCAGGGACTGGCATCACTATAAGGAAGGCTCATGTAGGCACGAGGACAGCAAGCAGCCTGACGCTCTCAAAGTGTAATGAGATGAAATCATACTATTTATTAAAAGAAAGACCTGGAATCAAATGTTGGCTCTGCCACTTATTTGCTGTGCAACTTTGGACAAGGCACTGTCCCTCTCTGGGCCTCAATGTCCCCATTTATCCACAGTAGATACTCATGTTAAATACCTTTCTTAAGGTTCTAGTGAGATTCGGACAAATCAGTGCACATGGAACCTGTCCTGGACTACCAGAAGGCTAATCCTACTAGTTAGGAGCTATCCTATCAATGCCAGTGATGGGAATACAGCCTGGGCACAGGCTTTAGGATCAGGCCTGGGGTCAGAACCCAGCCTGGATGTTCCCTTGTTAGGGGACATCTGACAAATGGCTGAGCCCGTTTTCTCACCTGTGAAGTGGGAATGACAAAGCCTGCCACCTAGGTTGCCACATGCAGACAAGGAGATTGAAAACCTAGGAGTGAGTACTTTTTTTTTTTTTTTTTTTTTTTTTGCAGTACTGGGGCTTGAATCCAGGGCCTCCCGCCTGCATGCTTTGCAAATGCTGGACCATTGAGCTGCGCCCCCAGCTCATTTTTTTTACTTTTTGAGACAGGGTCTCACTAAGTTACGCAGACTGCCTCTAGTCTCGAACTTGTGATCCTCCTGCCTCCGCCTCCTGAGCTGCTGGGATTATAGGCGTGCGCCACCGTGCCTGGTGCAGGTATGGGTTATTCTCATGTTGTCTGCTCAAGCAGTGGTGGAGGCGAGTTGAGTACTTACTGAAAACTTGGTCAACACCAGGCAGGGGTTTGTTATCTAACTCATCTCTCATCATTTTACAGCTGGGGAAATTGAGGAGGAGAGATGGTAAACAACTTGCCCAAGCCGCACAGCTGGAAAGCCGGCTGTTGCGGCCCACGGCTGCCTCCCAGAACCTGTATAAAGCACACACAGTCAGGCCTCAGCCAACAGTAGCCATTACAATGCCTCTGTGGATATGCTGGCTTGCTATCACCCTGATCTTAATTACTCATCAGTCCTTCGCAGACCTGGGCAAGCCGGAGCACTGTGGGCCTGGGTGGGCGCCAGCTCAGAGCTGGCGCCGCAAGCCCCAAATTCAGGCAGAGCTTTGCTTCCTTGCTTCACCCAGCAAAAGTCAGCCTATGGGCGGCTGTGGGCGAGGGGATCTGGTGCCGGGCTGGAGCTGGGCCCCTGGTGGGCCCAAGTGTCCCATGCCTGTCCTGGCCGGGTCTGGCACTGGACACCTCCTCGGCTCCCCAAGCAGGGCAGGGCCAGGAGGGGGAGGCAGGGGCAGACACTGGGCCTTTTGTGTCCTGCTCCCCACACAGCCCAGCCCAGAAACCCGGCCCCGCTCCCACCCCCGCCCCAGGCTGGGCAGAGGGTGCCCAGGGCCCTCTTGGGAGAGGAAAGAATTCAGGCTAGAGTCGGGAGTCCAGCCAGGACCCTGGCTCCATGCTCCTGGCCAAGGGTCCTTGGGCCGGTCCTGCCTGGATCTGGGCCTTGCTGTCTCTCAAAGGGAGCACAGAGCACTGGACTCAGCCCGGGCAGGGGTTAGGGCGGGGACGCCAAGGGGAACATCAGTCCTGGGGGGCTGGTGTAATGGGCAGGACAGGGGTTCAGCCACCTTCCTGGGAAGGGGTGGTGAGGTGATTAGCTTTGTCACCACCTCCTTGGCCTCAACCCACCCACTCTAACTTGCAGGACATGAGCAGACACCCCCTTGAGACCTATGTCCACCTGTACGCTCGTCCTTGAAGGAACAGACTCACAAAACGCCGGGCACAGGCACGCACGGCCACACTGCTCCAAGCGCAGGCGCGTGCACACACATGCGTGCACATCTCGCATACTCAGCCTCACAGACACACCCTGAACACAGACACACAAACACATGCACGTCTCAATCAATGCAGGCACCCCAAACATGCAACCTGATCACACTGACACACCTCTGCCCCCGACACCCACCACTATACCCCCTCACTGCTCAGTCCCTGGGAGGCCACTGGGGAGCCAGCTGAGCCCCTCATGGGCCCTAGACCGCAGTCTTCACCCCTCACTCTTGAGGAGCCTCTCAGGCTTAAGCCCAGCATCTGGGCCCAGAGGTCAGAGGAAAGAGCCTGAAGAAAAGGAGGGCATAGCCAGCCCAGTAGCACAGGCCTGTCATCCCAGCAACTCAGGAGGCTGGAGGCAGGAGGATTGCGAGTTCGAGGTGAGAGGCAGACTGGGTAACTTAGTGAGACCCTGCCTCAAACCAAAAAAAAATTAAAAAGGGGCTAGAGTGTTTGTAAAGCATGTATGAAACCCTGGGTTCAACCCTTCTGTACTGCAAAAAGAAAATAAGAAAAGAAAAAAAAAAAAAAAGGAAGGGCTTGGAGGTCTGTGATGCCCTGCACTTCCATCCTGCCCGAGCGTCCCCGCTCTGCTGGACGCAGTAGCTGACTCACCAGGTACTCAGAACGCTTGCCTCCAATTTTGCGGAGGAAAGCTTCGCCCAGAATGGAGTCCCAGTCTCACTGTTGTTCATGGAGAATTTCCACCCGCAGACCCCAGACTGCCCTGGAGGCCGGGCAAGGCAACCCGGGGCAATGCCGCGGTGCACCGCCAGGGGGCGCCCTCCACACTGCCTGCGGCAGGGCGGGATGCGGCTGCCCCATACCGAGGCCCGCTGGGCCCGGCCGACTCCCAGGGGAGCTTGCCTAGGCCCGGCAGCCAGTGCCCCCGCAGGATGTCTCTGCTCACCTCCCCGGATTCCGCCCCCTCCCCGGTCCCCAGAGCCCTGCCTTCTCCTCCAACAGCTCAGGCCCAAGGCCACACACCCCCTCCCAGGCTCTGAGAACGACTAACCTAGGCCCTCCCAGAGTGGGGCCCCCTCCCTCTCCTCTCTCCACGGGAGCAAAGACACATAGAGAGCTCAGATGAAAGATGAACTGAATAAATAGCAACAGCTCCCAGGACCAGAGCCCTTCTGTGGGCTAGGCACTCTGCTAAGCCCTGTGGCTGCAGGAATTACACCATTCCGGGCCCACAAAGTTCCAGGTAGGAGGTGTTATTACCCTGGTTCTACATATTACAAGAACCAGAAGCTCAGAGAGGTTAGGTAATTTGGCCAGGATCTAGCACTGGAGTCCTAAGACTTAGATTCTCAAACATAGCAAATGCCCAGCCAACATTTACTCTCTCCAGGACTTAGGACATGTTTATTAAGAGCCTGCCATGGGCCGGGCATTGTTCTGGGAGTGGCAGACAGATGGAGAGAAAGACACCAAGTCCTGGTGAAATGCTCCCAAACATGCCCGCAGATGATGCCTAATCTGAACCTTCCTAACAGTGTTCCCTGAACCCTGTGCCCAGCACTGTGTGGCCACATGCACAGCCCCTCAGTAGAAGGGGCTGGGAAGGGGGTACCCTGTGTTTTGAGGAGGGCAGACCCTCCAGGGAGGCTCCAGAGAGGAGGGGGAGTTTGAGCAGGGGATAGTGAGGAGGGGACCCCCAGGCAGAGTCCCCAGCATGTACAGCATTGATGGGTCTGGTGCATGTGGCTGCCTTCAGGCCTGGAGATCGGGGAGGGTCAAGTCCTGCCCCGGAGAGGTGGGCAGGGACCGACTGTGACCAAGGCTCAAATGCCAGCTGGAGGATGACCTTGCTCAGAAAGGCTGGGAAACTGAAAGCACAGAAGCAGGGGTCACTGTCCCAGGACCCCTTCATGGCTTCTTCCTCTAACTGGGACCCTGAAGGGAAAGACCGGGCCAGAACTCGGCTCTCTTAAAGGCAAGTCTAAAACCCAAGGCCCAGGGCATCTCCCACCATCTTTTTCCAATGCTTTTTCCCGTTGCAGTAAAGTGGCCCCCACCTCCCAGTTGTCCTTCTGCCCCCTTAAGGCTCTCCCTCCTCCCATAGGGAATCCTCCCCTCTGCCTCTACCAGCCGGATGTCCGATTAGTTGGCTGACTGTAAGAGCCCCCGCACATCCACCCCTCTCCTCTCCTGTCTTGACATTTCCCAGCTTCCTGGTGCTTTTGGAATTAAGACACAGGCATGTAGTTGTGTCTCCCTTTCCACCTCCCAGCACCCTGGCCTTTGGTCTGAGAGCTCCAGCCACACTGGCCACCTTTCAGTGCCTTGGGTTTCCTGGACCTCAGGGCCTTTGCACATACTATTACTTCTTTTTATCCACCTCCCTCCCACTTGCAGAGGTAATTCCCACTCACTTATCCAATACCTCCATGATACCTTTCTCCAGGAAGCTGGCCTTTTTCTCATCTATGCATATGAGGTGTGATCCAACAGTACAGTGACTCTTTAATTTAAAAAATCTCTTAGAGTAAAGGATACATTGCCATTAATTCTCCTCAAAATATTTCCTCTGGCTTTTAACACACTTATCCTGTCATTCCTGCCATTTCTGAAGCAGTTCTGGAAATCCTCTTTCGTGGCTTTAGTTTCACCCTCCATCATGACAACACTTAGTGTCACACAAGGCTTCTGGTATGGCAATTTCTATCAAATAAAAACATCATGGTGCGTCCTCACCTACTTTAGTCACCGGATCTGGCGCCATGTGACTTCTGGCTCTTGCCCAAAGTCAAAATGGCCATGAAACTCAATGTTTATTCAGGACAGGGAGGCGGCCACAAGAAGGCAACTAAAGATGCTCACGGAAGATGACTTCCAGAACTGCTTCAGAAAGCGGCAGGAACAATGGGACAAGTCTGTTCGAAGCCGGGGGAGTGTTTGGAGGGAGATTAATGACAATGTCTTTCTCTGTAATCATTTTTAAAATTTAAACATTAGCTGCATTTTTGTTATCACATCTCGTGTGCTCTCCTGGTCTGTACCGGCCCATGGGCCTCAGCCCAGTCATCCTTCAATACTCTTGAAGCTGTTTGACGTTGGTCTTCCCCACTGGATTCTGAGCTCCCTGAACGCAGGAACCGTCCTGTGCCCTGGTATCCCCAGCATCCAGCACAGAACTAGCCCTCAGTGAGTGTCCTGGAGCCAGAGGACCCCAGAGTCCCTTCCTTCTTTGAGCTTCCCCTGCTCAGCTCTAACATGAAGGGGCCAGAGGCAGTCCCCAGTTAGTGCCACCTATTCGAGCCTTGGGGGCTTCTAAAGTGCACTGGTCAACCTCACCCTCACCATCAAGATGGAGCGCGCCGTGGGTGGAGGTGCGATTGACACAGAATGAGCCAGTGTGGACGGCTGGGGAGGCTGAGCAGAGAGTACCTGGGCGTTCGCTATGCCTAGAGCTTTCCCTTGCCCATGTTGCTAAGACTCCCCAGGCCGAGCTCCTCCCTGGAAGCAGAGGAGCCAGAGCCAGGAGGGCTCTTTGGGAAAGTGGCTGGAGTCCTTGTCACCAGCAGTGCTGGCTGCTTCACTCTCCCAGCCAGGTGGCTGCTGGCCGCTGGTAGGCTGGTAGGAAATGCTACCCGCTGAGCGCAGCCCGTGCTCTCTCCCTCTGTCCACGGGCCACCACCAGCATGTCACAATCGATGACCGGATATACCAACTCACCAAGTCCCTTAAACACTGGTGGCCTCAATGGCCTCTCCCAGGATCCTCCTTTTCTGCACACCCAGTGCCCGCCGCCCTGGCACCCGCTCTGCTTCTGCAGACCCCAGGAGGCTCTGGACAGCCTAGGCGCCCCCAACCACGTGCTCAGCACAGGCACACGACACAGATTCCCTCGAGTTGCATCACCACGAAGATGGCTGAGCAGGTGGCTCCTCCTGGCTCCCTGCGCTGTGAAGTGGGGGTGAAGGCCCAGTCCATGCTGCACAGGCCAGGGAGGGATTCGAGGAGAGGGGAAGTGCTGTGCAGAACTTTCACCCCATGTAGACCAGCCTCTGCCCCCCAGCTTCCCTCGTGCAGGACGGCAGGACCGTGACTGGCGGCTACTCCCTGGGAGAGCTCAGAGAGAGATGCTGTCGGCCAAATCCCGTCCAGGTCCCCAGTCCCCAGTAACTTGGCCAGAGAGAGAGGGCAGGCGGATAGGGGAGTGGGGAAGGAAGGGTTGAGAGCCTCCCTGGGGCCTCAGCTGCACCTGGAGCTTGGGGTGTCCAGTCCCCCCAGCAGGCCACATGGCCACAGCTGTGACTCCAGTCTGAGTGCGGGCTGAGCATGGGCCCCCCGGGGTGCTGCCAGCTTCCCTGTGTTCTCTCTGCCTCGCTGTCTCCCTATCCCCCGTCCTCCAGGTGGGGCTCATCGTGCTGAGCTCCCCACTGTCCAGGGCCTCCCAGCGGACCGTCTGCATGCTCTCTGCGGCCTCCTGCCTGCGTCCCTGCCTTCCTCTTCACGAAGGCACCTGGTGCCCTTCTCCAACCAGTCACCTTGTGCTCATTCCCAGGCCCAACGCAAACACTGTCTCCTTCTCCGGGCAGCACCTAACTCCTCTACTGCGGCTCTTGTGAGATTTAGTCAATGCACCAGCAGAGCAGGAGCATAGTCTCTCACTGAACACCTCTCTAACAACCCCCATTGGCCCGCTTTACAGAGGAAGACACTGAGGTTCAGAGTGGCTCAGTACCTTGTCCAGACCCCTGAGGGTAGAGAAGACTGGGGAAGTCTCTTCCACCTGCTGCAGAGTGCCCCACTCCGGGAAGGGGACACTTAGCCCCTGTGGACTGTCCAGTGCTGGCCCTGTCTGGGGACCCCAAGAACAAGGAGACTCCCTGGATTCATAGGCAGTCCACATGCAGGGAGGTCCAGCTGGGTCCCCAGAGCTGCCATGGCAGTGGGGAGGTGGACAGAGCCGTCTCCCTCCCTCGCTCCCGTCAGGTGGATGGAGCCAGGCTGGCCTCCCAAGGCCCGAGTGCCTTTCTGGTCTCTTCCCCAGGCTGCCTCTCGGTTCAGCCTCTTCCCTCTGGCTGTGCTCTCCCTCTCCCGCTCTGCCGTGTCTCCTCCCCAACCCCAGGGGCCTTGGTTTCCTCTGCCCCGTCCCAGGGCCTCCGTCCCTCTCCATGCCTTCCCCTCTTGGTCCCAACCTTGGTCTCTCCCTGTGTCTTTGGCACAGTCCCCTCATCTCTGTCGCTGAGTCAATTTGTCTCCCTGCCTCTTCGCTCCCTGTCGCTGCTGTTTGTTCTCTTTGCCCACTGGCTGGCTGGCTGTCTCTCTGCCCTTGTCTGCCTCTGCCTCTGGGTGTATCTCTGCCACTGTCCCTTCCTGTCTCTGTGTCCCCTGCTAGGTCTCATCTCTTTCTCTGTCTCCCACTGCTCTCTACCCTCCTGCACCCGGGTGTCTCCCCATCTCTGGATCTGGGGGGAGCAGTATCTCCCCTCGCACCCCCAGCTCTGGCCCAACAGCAGACCTGCTTCCCAAGCACGCTCCTGTGGAAGGGGCGGGGGACCCCCGGGCATCATTCCCGGGCCCTCTCCATCTGGGTGGCGGCGCTGACAGACGAGATAGCGATCAGGCTCGGCGCTGCCTGGGCCTGAGCGAGGGGCATCGCCGGGCTACGCGGGGGCGTCTGGGTGCTGCAGAGATTTCGGGTGCGCACGTCTGGGTTTGTGTGCGAGGCTCTGGGTGCGGGGTGGTCTGAGTGTCTGTCTGGGTCTACCTGTGAGCGTCTGGGCCTGTCTGTGTCTGCCTGTCAGCGGCTGGGCTCTAGTCATTGGGTCGTGCTGTTGCGTGTGATCACCTTACTCTGTAGATCTCTCCCTCCACGGAGCCTTGAGAATGCCACTCGTGCATGTCTGTGGATCCTCGGATGAGTCCTGGGGGTACTAGAGTGGCTGGGTGTCTGCGTGGCCAGCCCGGGGCCGGGCCCTCTGCTTGCATCCACATGTCATGAATGACCCCATTGGACAGGTGGAAACATTGAGGTTCTTACCCCTCTCACTTGAATTCATGACCATGGAGGCGTGTGTGGGACCACAGGCAATTTGGCCAATATTGGTGAGCCTCCTGAAGTCATTCAGCCACTACATATTGAAGAAACCCAGATAAAACTAGAGTGGGAAGCCAGAATAGGAGCTACCTCTGGAGGAGTGGGCAGGGAGGGGGACCACGGGAGCCCGAGGATGCTGTGATGTCCAGTGTCTTGATTTGGGCGGTAGCTTCATGGTATCTTCCTTTGGAAAACATTAATCAACCTGTTTGTTTCGGGTGTGTGCACATCCTACTTCTGTATAAAAGTTTACCAAAATTGTATCGGGCTCCTACTCAGTGCAAGACATCAAATAGCAATAACAACAATATTGGGGGTGGATGGGGCTTTGATTTTTTTTTTTTTTTTTTTTTTTTTTTGCGGTACTGGGGGTTGAAACCAGGGCCTCATGCTTGCATGCTTTGCAAGTGCTGGACCACTGAACTGCACCCCAGCCCAGTTTTTAATGGACTTTGATTTTTTAAAAAACATTTTGGAAAATGCTTCAGCACAGGCTTTACGTACTCAGTGAATTCCTGCCCCACTCCTGCCCTCCCCGGCACCCTCATCCCCACCATGAGAGCAGAGAGAGGAGAAGAGACGGAACCCAGTCCTACGCTCTGCTGTTCTTCTGCCTAGTCTCGCCTGCCTGTTGTCTCCCCAAGCAGGCCATAGTTGTCCCCCTGGATTGTCCAGTTGGTGGGCTACTGAGGACATGTTGGTGGGGAGCCCCTGGCACACCAGTCCTCTGTAGCAGGGCTCAGGGTGAGGAATGAGGGATGGAAGACGTCCAGACACTGCACCTGCTGGAGACCTTTAGCAGTGACAGTCAGTGCCTGGATACACACATTCCTGCTCTCCACCTACAAAGCCCTTCTATATGGCATCACTGTCATTCAGTAAAACGTGCTGAGACCCTACCCTATGCCACGCCCTCTGCTGGGCCCTTTAAAACACCTTACTCTGCCCTAACTCAACTGTGATGAAAGGGTCGGCGTTATCTTCTCCTTACAGCTAAAGAAACTGAGTCCCAAAGAGGTGAAACGACCTCCCTTGGCTCACACTGATCAACGTCAGGAATTCCAGCCTCCCTCTGCCTGGCTCCTAACCTTAGACTCCTGAGTGTGTCTTTTCTCTGTGTTTCTGAGGTTCCCTGCTGCTTTAGTAAAGAAAGCAAATCCATCTGTTTTTGCCTTCTTGGGAAATTTGTAAATTTTGTACCATCAGGAAAACTGGTGTTTAAGCTGCCCTTGGGTGACAGGGTGCCCTCGTGCACATTTTCCCGAGGCCTCCCTCGGTTTCCCACACACAGACAGCCCAGCCAGGGGCAAAGAAAACACTGTGAGGGCCTGTGACCTCCGCACAGAAAGCATCCACAGGACGTGCTCATTAGATATGTCAAAGAAGGAATGAGTGAGTGAATGAATGAATGAATGTATGAACGAATGGTACTTGGTTTACACAGCTTCCACTTGGGCACATACCACAGCAGCTAATCTCCCGTTGGCCTCTGCCTCACTGCTCTGAAGTCCCTGAGAGCAGAGCCTGGTGAAGACAAGGGGCCTCAAGAATATCTGATAAACAGGTAAACCTTCTGCACTTGCTCTCTGGACTTTAGTAAACTCTTCAGTCCTCTTAACCTGCAGCTGTAGCACTGTGGCATCTGATCCCTTCAGATCTTGGAAGCTAGGCAGGGTTGGGCCTGGTTAGTACTCAGATGGGAGACAGCCTGGGAACACCAGAAGCTGTAGGCTTAGGAGAAGGACCCGGCAACCCACTTGTAAAAATCAATCCACCATTGAAAACCCTATGAATAGCAGATAAGCACTGACAAAGTGTTTTTACCTGTTGTTTGTAGGGTTGCTATGAGTCGGATACCGACTTGATGGCACCTAACAACAACAACAAATCATTCAGTCCTCTGAATGTCACGGTCAACTAAAACAGCAGCAGCACCAAATAGTCTCGATAAGTGGTTTTATTACTGGTTAGATTTTACAAATTCTGATATTCGAACAGACTTCCACCTTAAAATTCTAAAACAACAAAGCGACCGTTGGAGGGGGTTTGGTTTTCTTCCTTTTTTTTTTTTTTTTTTCTTTTTCTTTTTAGGACTATTCAAAGTAACAAACTTTTTTTGTTGTTTTTTTGTTTTTTACATTTTTGCTCTGGTCATAAATATACAGAGAGAAAAAGAGGGAGAGAAAAATGAACAATTCATCCAAAGTATGGAGATAAAACAGTATTCCTAAGGCACGTGGCAGTCTTTGAAAATACAGAAGCTCTAGCCAACTTAAATTATTTGTTGTTTTTCCTCGCTCAGTCCACAAAACTGTACAGGGACACAAATGTTGTGTTGCGGATAGATCTTCCAAGTAATTCCTCAGCGCACACCGCTGCATTAGCTGGACGCACGATTTTTTTTTTTTTTCTTCTTCTTCTGTTTCCAGGCGAGATCCTAAAATGTGGTTAGTTAGTTGCTCAAAGCCTCTATTTTAAAATACACTTGGAATTCAACTAAAGATAATTTCTTTTTTAAAGAAATCGTGGGGCTGGGGGGCCGCGAGTCATTAGAAAAGGTTGGTAAGAGTCGTTTGTGAGGGGCTGTGAGGCTCGTGGCCCTCCAGGTTGCCAGGCACAGAAGTTAAGACGGACGTCACAGTCGGCAGCGTGGGGCTAGTCAAGTCTGTGAGGGTGGTGGGCGTGCTGGAGGGGCTGAGCGAGGCGTTGGACAGCTCCGAGGCCGGTCCCGACGGCGTGCCCGTCTGCAGCGCCGCCTCGCTGGTCTTGTCCACGCCCGTGTTTTCCTGCCGTAAGAGGTTGCGCCTGAACTTGGCCCTGGCGTTCTGAAACCAGACCTGCGTGGGAGGACAGAGAAGGCTGGTTAGCAGAGGACAGGCAGCAGCTTAACCCAGAGCTCCTGTTCAGTGACATGCTAATCCACCTTTGGCCAGGGGGTCCAGGAAGTCAGGCAGGCGTGGAGATATTTTGTCCTTGATAAAAGAAAATAGAAGTTAGGTTTTCTCTGATGGGCTATGACTGGGTTTCGGTTTCTGTTTGGAGCTTCCAGAGCTGAGCCCCTGGCCACAGTATTGATACTGAGAACTTGAAGTGTCACTAGCCAAATGCGGCCGGTCTGTCTGGGAGAACCCCACAACAGCAAAGCTTAGCATGAAAAAGGGGAGAATATCACAGAAATAATTTTTTATTAATTTCATATTGATATAATATTTTGGACATAATGGGTGAAACAAAATATATTAAAATTTAATTTTACCAATCTCCTTTTGCTTCATCAATGTGGCTACTAGAAAAATTTCAACTGAGATACGTGCCTCATGTTGCATTTGCCCTGGACATGCACCAGACGGATCTCGCCCATCTTCCACAATGGTTGATTCAGTTTTTGAGCAGTTGCCTTTAAACAGACAATAGATCCCACAAGCTTTTGTGGGTCTTACTGTTACATGGATAGTCAGTCTGGGAAATACTAGAGTGACAGGAAGAACACGCAGGGACCCGCCAACAATATCGAGTCACTAAGAGGAAGAAAGGGGCTGGGATTTAGCTCAGTGGGTAGAGCACTGCGCTGCAGTCTCTGAGGTCCCGAGTTCAATTCCCAGCACCGCAAAAAATGGGAGAAGGGCCTGGCAATCCACTCCCAAGGCAATCCCGAAACAGCCATTGAAAACCCTTTGAGGGTCGCTATGAGTCAGATACTGACTCGACAGCACCTAACAACAACAACAAGAGGAAGAAAACAGGCACCGATCCTGCACCTCCCTCCCAGAAGGAGAAGCCACAGTGCCCTGGGCAGCCAGGGTTCAAGTGCCAGGGAGGAGGTGGGCAGAGCAGGACTGGATGCCACGTTAAAGCAAGGCCAAGGAGGGTGTAACGTGCAGACTCCCCTCCTGCCTGCCACAGCCTCGATCCCTACAGGGGTGAGGTGGAGCAGGGCACATAGGGCAGACAGAGCCCAGGAGAACACCCTGGAGACGGACGGCAGGTTACTTTCATTTCTCCTTGGCATCTTCACACACAGGCCTGGAGGCATCAGTGAAGACACCCACAGGAACTCATCGACACAGTCCTCCCTTCCGCCTGATCAGACTGACAGAGACCCCACTGTACCCAGAGGACCACGCTGTGCTTAGGGAGAGGCCAGGAAAGCCAGGCCTCCATTGGTGGAAGGAGGGTGGTGCCTCCCACGGAAGAAGCCTTCGCAGGGCAGGGCCTCTTCAGTTGGCTCCCTCTGCATGAGAGGAACACCCGCAGGAAGCCTCCCCATAAAGCCAAGCGCCCCAGGGAGGCCACAGACGCTGGGGTGTCCAGCTGCCAATGTGCAGATGTGTCTGCATTTGCCGGGCTTCCCAGGGTCTCAGGCAGGCATGGGATGGGCCAACTCCTGGCTCCGCCCTCCCCTGAGGACCACCCTGGTTGCCAAGGGCCTGTATTTCAAGCCCCGATTTCTGATGACCCAATACAGTTTGGGCTCAATTAAAAGCGCGGCAGGGGGTCTCAGAGTTAGGAGGGAAACGCAGACCCTGTGACGTGGGGAACAAAGCCTGCTCCCCAGAATGCTGGATCTTCACAGAGAGGAAGCACATTTCCCCAGGGGGCTCTCTGCCCAAAGAAGCCATCACCCCTTCTGGGGGCTTGCAAACAACTATGGTGCTTCTAAGACCGCCCCAACATGCTCTTTCTGGGGTCCCTCCCTGCCAGGCTGAAGAATCTGCACGGGTGAGACTGTGTCCTTTTGGCCCAGGGAACGGCGGATGGAGAAGGATGGAGAAAACTCCCAGGAGACCTCAGAGGAGAACATAACTTCCGCACAGTCACATGCAGCTCGGCCAAGAGAAAGGCCGGAACTTTGGTGCCACCCCTTGGCCACTGTCCTGGCCTGTGTGTGTGTGACCCGTGCGTAGGAGCCCTGGGGTTGGGACGCTGCTCATCCGTCAGGGGTTCCAAGGCCTTGGGAAGGGCTGGAACTGGTTAGCTGCCAGCTGTTTGCTATTTCTCCGGCGTTGCCCTAACAGTGTCTGTGTAAACAATGACACCATCTTCCACAACTGCCTTCTTGGATTTATGGGATCCGAGGTGCTGGGAATCTGGTAGATGGAAATCCAACCACTCAACTAAGAGCCAGGCTGCTCTGGGGCTCTGTTGGGTCTGGTTTTTTTTTTTTTTTTTTACTTTAAGCAGGACTGCACCAGTATTCTATCCTAGGGATTTCAAAGAGCCTCTTCTCGAGAGGTTGTTGGGGCGGGACCCTGTCCAAGTCATTGTCAGGACCCTGAGGATATGGCAGTGAGTGGCAAAGACTGACAGTAATACGTGTGGACTTAATGATAATGCCAACAGATCTGTGTCACCCTGGGGCACCTGCACTGTCACAGGTTAACCCTGTGATAAGCTGAATAGGTAAATTCTATTATTATCCCCTTTTTATAGATCTGAAACACAAAGAGACTCAGAGAAGTGAAGCCACTTGCCCAAGGTCACACAGAGACCAAGCTGATTGGAATCCAGGACTGTCTGACATAAAAAGCCATGCTCTTCCTACCACATGATTCTGAGCAAGGCAGCAAGGAAATGGATGAATGGGCAGCTGAAGGAATAAATGGGGAGGCAACTCTGGGGAGTGCAAGAGGGCTGGACAGACCTTCTAGTTTTCTTTCTGCCACTAGCCAGCCAAGGGACCCTGGACTAGTTCCTTACCTCTGGGTCTGCCTCAGTTTCTCCACTTGTAGAAAAAGACAGCTGGACCCCCACTGCATGATCTCTAGGGTGTTGTTAGGGTCTGACTGGCTGAGAGTCTAGGGCAGTGGTAAGCCTCGTGCATACTGTGCAAGCCCTCTACCACCGCATTGCACTTGCATTTTTTATCTTGAGACAGGATCTTGCTAAGTTACACAGGCTGCCTCTGGCCTTGAACTTGCAGTCCTCCTGTCTCTGCCTCTTGAGTCACTGGGATTACAGGTGTGTGGCACCAGGCCCGGCCCACCCATGTCCTTAAACTGATACCCTCTCCAGGCAGCTGACTCAAGCTGTGCCCCAACCCACAGCAGCTCTGTAGCTGTGTATTTGTTGTTGTTGTTGTTGTTAGGTGCCGTCGAGTCAGTATCTGACTCATAGCGACCCTCTGTACAACAGGGGAAACACTATTGTGAGTGCTTCTCTGCTGTTCACCGGGTTTTCAATGGCAGATTGACTTTGGGAGGGGGTTGCCAGGTCCTTCTCCCAAGCCTACAGCTTCTGGTGTTCCCAGGTGGTCTCCCATCCAGGTACTAACCAGGCCCGACCCTGCTTAGCTTCCAAGATCTGATGGGATTGGATGCCACAGGGCTACAGCAGCAGGCAGCTGTGTGTTTGGGACAACAAATTCAGGCAAAGAATTACCAGGACCTAACACCAGGACAAGAGTGCCTCGGCCTGGTGCAGAGTGGATCCTTCATCAATCCTTAGTGGATAAAGAAGCGCACTGTGACCTGCCCCATCCTCAGACACCACTGGCCATGGAAGCTGTGCTTTGCTCACAAACCTCCTTCCCTAGAAATCTCTCATCAAGAAGGCCAAGGGGAAAGCCAGGCATGGTGGCGCATGCCTATAATCCCAGCAACTCGAGAGGCAGAGGCCAGAGGATCACAAGTTCAAGACCAGAGGCAGTCTGCATAATTTAGCGAGACCCTGTCTCAAAAAGTAAAAAAAAATGGGCTGGGGGTGCAACTCAGTGGTCCAGCACTTACAAAGCATGCAAGCTTGAGGCCCTGGGTTCAACCCCTAGTACAGCAAAAAAATAAAATAAGCCCAAGGGGAGGTCCACGGAGCCAGGTAAGTCTTCTGGGACACTAAGGAAACCAGCCAGGGGGTGAGCTTCACGCCCAAAGTTGTTTACAATGGCATTTTTTAATCACATCAAACTTATAGCAGCGTCCAGAGTGTCCAACCAGTTGGGACAATGGGATGCCATGACATAGCCACTTCAAGAAGCCACAGGGGAAGTGTCTTGTGATGAATGCCATGTGAGAAAAAAAAAAGGGTTAAAAAATTATGGCTGCTACCAGACATGGTGGCACGCACTTGTAATCTCAGCAACTTGGGAGGCGGAGGCAGGAGGATCGCAGGTTGAGGCCAGAGGCAGCCTGTGTGACTTAGCACGACCCTATCTCAATTTAAAAAAGAAAAAGGCAAGGCTGGGGGTGCAGCTCCATGGCAGAGCACTTGCAAAGGATGCCCAAGACCCTGGGTTCAGCCTCCTGGTACTGGGGAAAAAAAGTCTTCTGGTATTACAATTCACAGAGAAAATAATAATGGAAATAGAAAAATACTATTCACTCACTAAGTGCCAGGCACTGTCTAAACAAAGCGTGAGGCATCTTACCCAGGTTAACTCATTTAGTCCTTATGATAATCCTATGATGTAGAATCAAATATTATGGCCAGTTTACAGGCGTGGAGACTAAGGCACAGCCAGTGAGAGGCAGAAGTGAGTGGTAGGTCCTGGCAAGTTGGATTCTTGCACTCGATCACCACTTAACCTCAGAACTACAGACTTAAATTACTTGGTCCCGTGCTCTTCCACGGCCATTTCCCACCCTGCTATTTTTCTAATCTGTATGTTGGTTCTGTTGTTGTAAATTTTTTTTTGGGGGGGGGCAGTACTTAGGGGTTGAACTCAGGGCCTTACACATACTTCTTGCAAGTGTTCTACCACTTGGCTGCACCTCCAGCCCATTTAAAAATTTTTATTTTGAGTCTCTCTTTAATTCTGAAGCTCTTTAAGTTACACGGGCTGCCTCTGCCTCGAATTTGAGATCCTTCTGATTCCGCCTCCCAAGACATTGGGATTACAGCAGTCATGTGTCACTGCGTCAGGCTTATTTTTCTGTAAACTTAAAAAAAAAAAAAAAAAAAAAAAAAAGATTCCCTCAAAGAACCAAAAATAATGAGCACCGCATTAGAAATCAGGAACCCTGGGTTCCAGCCTCAGGCTTAGAACTGCTTTGTTGTTTGGCCTTGGGTACCTAACTCTACTTCTCTGTGCCTTAGTTCCCTTTCTTCTAAAAGAAGAGACGGAGGCCAAATCATCTGTGGAATTTCACCTGTGACTACATCAGCTACTCACTGCAGACCAGTGGGAAGGCCAGGACAATGACCATTTTATAGGTGGGGTAACTAAGGCTCCGGCAGATGAAGAGACTGGCTCAAGTTGAAACCTCACCTCCTCCTCAGGGAAGCCCTTCCTGCCTCCCTCACCAACTCAGGTGCCTGAGTTACATGCCCTTGTTGCACCCCTGCACCTCTGTATTTTCCCTTCTTTCTAGTGCTGCTTCCATTTTATATTTTTTCCTCAAGAGTTAAATATTCAGTCCCCAGTTTCAAAAAAAGTAGATGGGTGGGGTGGGGGAGGGACTAAAGAAGAATTTTGTGGCCAAATATAATTTGGGAAATGTTAGATTAGACAAACTTTAGTCTGTTCAAAATTTCTCAATGTCTGTATCAATGTTAACATGTTCCCAGAGGAAGACAGTCAATCTTTAGCACTTCCCAAATTTATTTGATCCTGAAATCATGTAAAAGACCATTTTTATGAGCTATTTCAAACATACAAAAGAAAGAGAGGCTAACCCAGTCGCTATTTTAATCATTTATACCTTGCGACACATCCCCTAGAGCCTATATTCCAGCGGGGCCTTGTTTAATGTCCTAGTCACCACTGAATTCTCGGTCCCTCACGCTCACAGCCAGGCCTGGGGCCGAAGGTCAGGCTATCTGGTGCATGAGTGAGCAGGAAAAAGCTGGTGCGTTCTCTCCCTGCGTAACAACAACTAACTGAGGATGCAAGGAATATTTTCTTTCAAAGTCACACCAGGAACCCCTAAAGAGACAGATTTTGGCCCGGTGTGGAGGCACATGCCTGTTAACTCCAGCAACTGGGGAGGTGGAGGCAGGAGGATCGCAGGTTCGAGACTGCATGCAGCCTGTGTCACTAAGACTCTGTCTCAAAGTTAAAATAAAATACTGGGCTGTGGGTGCAGCTCAGTGGCAGGGCCCCTACAAAGCACGCACAGGCCCTGGGTTCAACCTCACTGTAACGCCAAAAAAAGAGAAAAAGACAGAACTTCACCCATCCGATCAATCGGCTGAGCGCCCCTACCCACCACAAGCCTGGCCAGCTGTATATTCTCCCTCTAGGGTCCTTTAAGGAGCCCATCTGTAAGGCCTCATATCACCATGGATCTCTGTCCAAGGAGCCACTGGGCCTCCCAGTCACCTTACCCAGAAACAGATCACGAGTATGTGATTGTCAGATGGCGGCTGAGGACAGATGTGAGCGCTTTTGATGTGATGAGAACTTTACTACCTGTTTCTGCTTTTCTCCCACCAGTCCAGCTGCAGAACGCAAGGGGACAAGTGACATCCCCACACTGCGTGACACTGGAAAGAGCTCTGGAATCACACCACTCTGAGCTTGACATCTGGCTTCATCACTTACTCAGAGACCATAGGCAAGGGTTGTAGCCACTCTGAACATCAGTTTCTTCATCCGCAAATGAAAAGAATCAAAAGTTTTAAATGTGCGCAAAAGACGTTGGCAGACTGAGTCCTGCTGTGTGAGAGGTTAGCAGGAGGCCCTAATCCATCCTTTGTAGATTATGACATCTCATTTACTCCTTGCAACCATCCAATAAGATAATCATTATCATCCCCATTTTACAGTTGGGGCCACTGAGGCTTAGATAGGTTAGGCTGGGGTCCCCAACCACCAAGCTATTTGCATCTGTATTCACAGCTGTCTCCATCACCCGCATTGCCCCCATGCTTGAGCTCCGCCCCCTGTCAGATCAGCATCCCCCACCACATGGGACCATGAAAAAATTGTCTTCCATGAAACCGGTCCTTGGAGCCAAAATGCTTGGGGACCACTGGGTTAGGTCCCTTATTCAAGATCTTTCAGTAAGTGGGGGAGCTGAGTTTGGAACTCACTTCAGCTGACGCCAAATTCTAGCAGGAATGCTGTCTTCCAGGCCCACCGTGCTGGTGCTGCTCATGTATTACAGATACCAAAAGAATCTAGAACAACCTTCACCCCGTGCACACATATCTCCCCGTGCACACTCCAACCTCATCCCTGCTCCTGCCATGCAAACCTTCTCTGAAGGGTGGAGGTGGACCATGACTTGGAGGGAAAGCCTACAGGGCATAGCCAAGGCCTAGTACCATTAAGCTGGTATGGATCCAGTGATAAGGAAATGTTTGATGGGTGCATACAGTGTGCCGCCTGCAGCCGTAGCCCTGTGGCATCGATCCTATCAGCTCTCGGAAGCTAAGCAGGGTCAGGCCTGGTTAGTAGTTGGATGGGAGACTGCCTGGGAACACCAGAAACTGTAGGCTTGGGAGAAGGACCCGGCAACCCACTCGAAAAAATCAATCTGCCATTGAAAACCCTATGAATAGCAGAGAAGCACTGACAATAGTGTTTCGCCCGTTGTACGTAGGGTTGTTATGAGTCGGATACCAACTCGATGGCACCTAACAACAACACTGTGTGCCAGCAGGCACCATGCTAAGGCGTTCCCTTTGTTGTGAGACTCCTTGAGGAAGAAACCAGGTAAGGAATCAGGCTCAGAGAGGAAGAGTTCAAGCACTCAAGTCACACTGTTAGTGACTCAGAGAGGACCTGAACTAGTCCATTATCTCCCAAAGCCACTCCACCAGCTGCCTCACCCAAACCGCTCCCATCCCAGCTCCCCTAGATGTCCCATCCACAGTCAGGGCAACAGGGAGCAAGCCCCACCCTACCAACGCCTGACTCCTGTACCTTGGGGCAAATCACGTCATCTTACTAGGTCTTAAGCTTCTCATCTGTAGAAGAGACAGGAAAAGATGAAGGTGAGAAAAATGCATGGCGAGAAAGATGCTTTGCTAACTGCTCCATAGTCAGGAGTCGTGATGCTGTTAGGAAGCATTAGGGATTTGTGCAGGAGACTTGGAAGTGTAGGAAGAAGGGAGAGCAGGGTCACTGTGTGACTCTCCCCAAGAACACGCAGGCCCTAAAGGACACACCCAGAGGCATCAGTGTTGGGGTGGTTCAGGGGAGGAAGCACTATGTCCATCAACAGGCCCGGATCCTGCTCTGCTGCTGACTAGCAAAGTGTGGCCTTGGGCAAAGAGAAACCATTTGGGCCACACTGTTCTCATCTGCAGAGTGGGGGAGGAGGGATCATAATGCTTAACACAGAGGGAGGCTGGTCTCTCCTCTGGGCTTCCCCACCCTCCCCCCAACTGGTCACACTATGGGGAAACTGTTATGTTATGGGTGAGTATCTTCAGGGCCAGGACCAGGTCAACCATCTTTGTGTCCTAGAGCCTGGTGCCAATAGGAATTTAGTCAGATGAAAGAATAAGAGATAATTATACTCAAAATTCAATTTATTCCTAAACCGGGCATGGTAATGCAAGCCTGTAATCCCAGAGGCTCAGGAGGCGGAGGCAGGAGGATCGCAAGTTTGAGACCAGAGGCAGTCTGTGTAATTTAGTGAGACCCTGTTTCAAAAAGTAAACAAATGGGCTAGGGGTGCAGCTCAGTGGTCCAGCACTTGCAGAGCATGCAAGCGCAAGGCCCTGGGTTCAACCCCCAGTACCTAAAAAAAAAAAAAAAAAAAAAAAAAAAAAAAAATTCAATTTATTCCTAAGCCAGGGAACCATGCGTCCTGACTCCAAGGCCAGCTGAGACTGGCTCCTCACTCCATATTTAAATTTAGCTATGGATATTAACTCTACTTCATTTAATCTGGACAGCTGGGAAAAGTGTAATGGTCCCCTTTTTACAGACAAGAAAGGTATGGCTCAGAGAGGGTAACTAATTTGTCCAAGACACACAGCCAGTGAAGTGAGCCCAGGCCTTCCTGAAGCTCATGTCTGCCTGACAGCAAGTCCCTGCTGACGCTCCTGCCGACTCCCTGTGTAGATCTGCCACAGCGGCACCCATTTCCCAACACTCCACAGGGCATCTGGCTATGAGGAGGGACTGGGCCGTTCTACTACTCAAGAGAAAAGGCAGCAAGGTAGTGACCAGGACCCACCAAGAAGAATCGGAGACCTAACCCCAAGAAAGGAAACAGATGGATGAGGGTGACTCCAGACCCAGATCGCGCAGCAGGGCGCACCCTAGAGCCCAAGCCAGTGGGACTAAAAGCCGCAGCGAATCCGTCTCCAGGGCGAGGGGCGGGCCCAGAGAGGCGCACCGGCGTCCCATTGGCCCGCCCTCGCCTCCCTCGCTAGGTCATCCAGTCCTGGGAGACCAGCTACCCTGCACCCTTTCGGTATGCCCCGCCACAGCCGTCACCTTACAAAAGTTTCGTTTTGTCCATTTTCTGACACTCTAGGAACTTTCTTAGGGAAGCGGCGTAGCCCTGCGGATTTGTCACCGTCAGCCGCTAAATACCACCTCTCAGCCCTCAACCACTGAGACGGGACTGAAGGGTGGGTCAAAAAGTGGCCTGGACTCAAATCCCAGCGCCTCTCCTGTTGTGAAGCCGTGCTCAGGTCGCTTTATTTCTCCACTTTTCTTACCTAAAAGTGTGCATCACTATCATTATAACCACATGTCCTGAAGAATAAACCTGTTAAACTTACTATAAACGGAGGTACTGTCCTGCTCTGCAGGATGGGGAAACTGAGGACTAGCAACCAGAAGAATCATTCATATGAGTTAGTGAACATCAGCTAATTAATTAATCAACTGGTATTAGCTAGCATCCACCGAGTGGAAAAGTGTCAAGAATGCCAGAAATATTCCCATCACCTCAATGGCCCCTCCCAATAATCCTGTGGCATGGGTGATTTCTTTTGTCCATTTTACATATGAAGAAACTGAGGCTCAGAGGAGTTAAGCAGCTTGCCCAGTACCAGGAAATGAATAAGAGGAGGACTAGGAAAATTTGAAAATTGTTGGCCCAAGCCTACTCCACAAGTCTGGGTAATGCAGTAGTCTGAGGCTCCCCTAGACTACAGTTTTTAGCCTCTTTGGGGTCAGGGTATCTGGTGAAAGTTCTGGATCTCTATCAAGAAAGCAACTTCGAATATAAGAGCAATTCCATTCCACTCAATCTCACAGCACCCAGCCACTTTTCCCAATCCCTTAAAGGCAGATCCCACTAGGCAGGCTCCGCCTTGCTCCCAACCCAGGGGATCGGTCCTCACACCACCACCAAACCTTGCTTCCCGGAGAGGCTGGAGACAGGAAAAAGAAAAAAAAAAAAAAAATAACAGGCCAGAGATAAATAGATGTCAGAAGAAAATAAGAGAGAGAACAGTCAGACAGAGACAAAAAAAGAAGGGAGAGCAACTAGAGAGAGGAAGTGAGGAGGAAGAAGAAAGAGCTTAACAAATCACTTTGGGATTGGGGCAAAAGAGGAGGGCTATGGATTTATCTGAAATGCTTCAGCCTTTTATAACATGAACATATTGGAGAGTCACTTGACTCTCAAGAAAGAAAAGAAGCCACGTATGGAGACCAAAAAACTGAGAGGGAAGAAGGAAAGTTACTGAAGTGGTAGGAACAAATAAAGGCAGACACAGGGCGACGGTTCTTCTAAGGCTATGGGCAGTGTGAGGTTCCACACTAGGCCCTGGTGGCTGCAGATGTCCCCACCCAGCCCTGGCTGACCTGGAGGACCCGCTTGGTGAGGCCCGTCTTTTGCGCAAGCTGCTTCAAGTCCTTGGCGTCAGGGTTGTGATTAATAGCAAAATAAGACTTCATGGTCCGAAGCTGGTGGTGCTTGAAGGAGGTGCGCATGCGCTTCGTCTTCTGGCTGCTCGGGTAGGGCTGGTCGCGGTCCAAGTGCTCTGCATCGTTCTCATTGCAGCTCAGCGCTGGGGATGGGATGCAGAGGAGGCAGGTGAATTTCCTGACACTGCCCGCCCAGCCACTGCCAAGTCCACACCCTCCCTGCCAAGCGTTTCTATCCTGGGAACCCTGCTGTGTGCACACACCTCGCTGACTTGAGGTTATCCTCCCCATTTTATAGGTGGAGAAAATGAATCTCTGAGACGGTAACCTGCCCAGGATCACTAAGCTAGGAAATGCAGGATTTGATCTCAGCTCTGGGAGAATCCAAAGTCCATTCTCAACCATCATGTTAGAAGAATACTAATAGCAGCAGCAATAACACCTACAACTTGTTGATAGCTTGTTGGACTTCAGATGATGTGCTGAAAGGCTCTCTTTACATGGGGATGTCCATTAAACCCTTAAAACAACCACAGGAGCCAGGTATTACTTCCTCCCTTTTTATGGATGTTGAACCGGATGCTCAGAAAGGGAAGTCATCTGCCTGTGGACCTACCAGCTCAGGTCTCCCGGCCCATGGGCTTCCTGTTTCCATGAGGAAAAACCAGCAATCCCCTTCTCCCTGTAAGTGACTGGCCCAGGCACCCAGCTGTCGCTGACTAAGTCTCACTTTCATTTCACTTTCATCAGTTCCCACACCCCAAAGTCCTGAGGGACCCTTGGGCCTCAGGCACTGGGCCTAAGGTTGGAAGTTGCACTCTGCAGTTTAATCCTCACCTCTGCCCCAGGAGCTGGTTGTTGCTTAGTTTTACAAATGGAGCAAAAGAGGCTCAGGGAGGTTAACCCAACCGTGGCGGTCTCTCACAGAGAGCTCTTGCTGGAGAAGCAAGGAAGTTGCAGGAAGAAATTAACATATACTAAACACTATCTTCAGCTTTGGCTTTACATATGTCATTGTACCATCACTACTCTTCCCAGAGGGGGTACTACTATTCCCATTTTAGAGATGAAGAAAATAAGGCTAATGGAAATGAAGCCACACACCCACCACTGCTAAGGGCTGAGCCTAGATTCAAGGCTTGAGTCCTCCTTGTTTTCTTCCACTATATCACAAAGGGAAGCAGAACAAAGTTTGGCTTTTTAGAGAGCCTGTCCCCATCCCTAAGGGGCCTGGCTAGGAATCTGGCTGGGGGTAGGGGTAGGGGTTGAGGTAGAAACCTTGGGTCTCAGAAAATTGCTCAGCAAATTGGCAGATGATGGGGACATGCAGGATCCCTCTCAAGATCCTCTTGTTTCATTCCAAGCCATCCCACCCTTAAGATCTTGCTTTGAGGAAAGCTTCATGAGAGGCTCAAATTCAGTGCCCCTAAGTGGAGAACTGGTAAGATATCTTGTAGCATATCATGCACCCATAATACAGGTGCTGGATTTAGCAAATAAAAGTACAAGTTGCCCAGTCAAATTTGAATTTCAAGTAAACAACAAATAATTTTTACTGTAAGTGTGCCCCAAAGATTGCATGGGACCTACCTATACTAAAATTTTATTTGTTGCTTAAAGTTCAAATGCTGTCCAAGACGCATCTACACTAAAAATTTGTTATTTCTCTAAAATTCACATGTTGAACGGGATACACTTATACTAAAAATCTATTCATTATATATAATTCAAATGTTGCATGGGTTATACTTATATTAAAAATTTATTTATTATTTGCCCCAAATTAAAATTTAAGCATCTGTCCTGCATTTTATCTGGCAAAGCTATTTGGGAAGTGCGTTTGCTCACCGCATGACCTCCTCTCCCTGTCCAGATGTCCCTGCCCTGCAGAAAGAATTTACAAGATTCAGGTCTTGCTCTTAACTTTGGAGTTGTAAGCTAGAGATTACACCATCTCCCGGTTGTTCCTTTCCACATACACCCAGGCATCCAGGTCCCCCACCCCAATCCTCCAACCTGCATTCCCACCCAGAGCACCCAGAGTGAAGAATTTAAAAGGGATTACAGTGTGACTCCAAACCCCATCCTAGGGAGCTGCCCTGAACCCACTGAGGGGACGGACTGTCCCCTTTCTCCCCCGACCCCAGATCCAACGAGGTAGGGCAGGGCCTCCCCAAGGGGATCTCTGGATCCATCCCTGTACCCAGCCCCCACCTGGGCCTCACTGCTGTTAATGAGCTCCATGGGGACCTGGCGCCCTGTCGGCCCAAGGGACGTGCCCTGAGTGAGGCCTGCGTAGGGGGAGGTGGTGCGGGGGAGAGAGAAAGAGCAGAGAAAGGAGAAGCAGAGGAGGCAGAGACAGAGGTAGAAAGCCAGAGAATGGAGAAAGAAAAAAGAAGAGGGGACAGGGAGGGAAGATGGACAGAGCCAGGGAAAAAGAGAAGAGAAACAGAGGGGGAAAGGCTATGGAGACCTGGAGAACCAGAGAGAGACAGCGACAAAGACCGAAAGAAATGAGAGACACAGAGAGCAGGAGGGGAGAATGAGTTCCGGAAATCAGGGGGATGCGTGGTGGGAGTCCGCGAGACGGAACTGAATCCCGGGAAAGGACTTTCCGAAACCCTTACTGGATGGGGAGCGGAGCAAAGAGGGACAGAGAAGAAGGGAGGGAAGGGAAGAAGGGGCCCAAGGTAGCGAGGCTGAGGCCGGGCCAGTGGCTGAGGCGGGGGGGGGGGGGGGGGGGGGGGGGGGGGGGGGGGGGGGGGGGGGGGGGGGGGGGGGGGGGGGGGGGGGGGCAGCCGTGAGGGCAGGGTTTGGCCAGGTCCCCTCACTCCCGCCTCCAAGGGCCCCGGCCGTATTGAGATTCCTCAAGATCGGATCCGGGGAGGAGCGAGGGACTGAGGGGAGGGGGAGGACCCAGGCTTTCTCTCCCCCCCCCCCTTTTTTTCCCCTTTCCTCTCAATTAGGCCGATTCAATGGAGCTAAAGAGCTCGTAAAATCATGAATAATTTACTCGTGATCTGTTATTAACCCATCGGGTTTCGAGCTCTTGTCGCTGGGACTGAACCTGTAATCAAATCTGACTTCGCCTCATTTTACTAAAGACGAGATTGTAGGTTCAATTGTCTAAATAATGGATTGGAATCAAATCAGTCATTACGCTGCCAGGCACACACACACAAAAAGCCGGGGCTGGGGGAGGCCAGGGTGTCCGGCCGGTCTGCGCGGGACTCCCGCGGCCGGGGCGCGCCAACCCCAGCGCAAAGTGCGCCGCCCGGCCCCTCGCAGGCTCCGGCCGCCGTTCCCGCGCCCGGGGCGGCGCTGGGGGAGGTTTCAGTTCCGGCTCCTGCACTGGGACAGCGCGCTCGGATCTGGGGGCCTCGGGCGGAGGGCGGCTGCGCCCCCGCCCCGGAAGGACTTTCCGACTGTGCGGCCCGGGCCTGTCTTCCCCAAGCCCCGGGCCCGGCGCGCCAGGCGCCCTTCCCACTCTGCCCCCGGCTCAGCCGCCCTCGGCGGGACCGGCGCCCGGAGCGTCGGGCCTGGCGAGGGGTCGGCCACACTGGCTTCCGGCTGCGGGACACTTACGCCGACAAGCCGGTGTCCTGCGGGTCGGAAGCACGCGCTCGCACACGCACAGACCCTGGCCCACGCGCACGGCCCGCGGTCGCACCCCTCGCTTCCCCGATTTCCAATCCCTCTGCCCCAGGGCCCACACCGCAGCCATTTCTCTCCTGCCAGCACCGCAAGGGGAGAAGACCGGGCGGAAGGCGGACTTGGGGAGGCCTGGCTGGGCCGCGCCAGGGCACAGTGTCAACGTCTTTTCCCAATCTTGTCTCGGGAGCCCCGAGTACGCGAGTCGCACAGCCACCGCCGGCGGGCGCAGCGCCTGTCCTCCTAGCACTGGGAGCCCAGGCCAAGGCCAGAGACACAGGCGCAAGGGAACAGAAACAGAGACACACAGAAAGAGGCAGAGAAAGGGGGACTCAGAGAATAGAAAGGAAAGAAAGGAGAGCGAGGAGCCAAAGAGAAAATGAGATGGCAGAGCGAGGGGTTGTTTGGTAAGAGCTGCCAGCTCCTCTGAAATCCAGCCCCCAGCTGCATCTCTCCGTGACCTCGCTGAGAAGGCAGAGGCTGAACAGCAAAAGCAAAAATAAATCTGTAAACCCTATACGCGCCCCCCCTTTTTACACAATTCCAAACCGGGTGCCAAACCTGCGTGCCCAAGAAAACATGAAACCGCTGCCCGCCCACCAGGTGCCCTGGAGCCGAGCCCCTTTCCAGGACGCATCCTAAGGAAGTTGACCCTACTTGATAAACAGAGGCAGCTTGGTTTTCGGCAACAGGGCCTGGACTGGATTTAGTGTTTATTTTCGAGATAGTGAGAGACGAGGGATGGAAGTTCTAGAGAATGGCATCTATAGTAGTGCCTTCCACAAATTTTAAACACTGAGCCAACCTCCATTTCACCATTTACCAACCTGGGGGCCGAATCCCCCCAGCTCAGTCCCACGATCCACTAGCAAGCAATTTCGTTGGAGCGAAAAGGGACCCACTCCACTTGCCCCCTATTTCCATCCCTTGCCAGCTCAGACTGTTTAAGATCAAAATAATCCTGATTTCTTCCCCACTGCAGGCCCTGCATAGTCCTTGGTTTTGGTGGGTCCCCCACCCCTTTATTTGTGCCTTAGACTAAGGGGAAAAGGAGGAAGAAAACAAAATCTCGGACTCTGATTCTGTCGCAAACGAAAGAGAGAGAATAATTACAAATAAATTCTAATTCGGAAGTCCAGAGAGCCATAAACCTTTCCGGCCCGGGTAGACTTCGGGCAGATGTTGATAGTTCAATTTGCTGGGCCTCAGAACCTCCGCAGCTGTCCGGAGCCAGGAGGGCGCGGAAGGGGGCAGAACTTCCCCGAGAGAGGCCTAGTGTTCAAAGTCACCGAGCCCCCCACCCCACCCCAGAGAGAGGCCAGGCCTGCTCGGATCACATCCTTCGGCGCTGGCCTCCAAGATCCGGCGCCCTCACTCCAGCAGGCGCCGGGAATCCAGAAGGAGGAGCCGGCTAAAACCTCTGAGACCTGGCTGTGCCAGAGGATTGGTCTAGGCATAAGGCCCCACAGCCCTTACTTGGGAAATGTTTCAGAGGCCGAGTTCCCCAAAGCTGCCGCTCTAGGGACGTTTCACACTACCCGGCCGCAGGTCAAACACAGCTCGGCGCCCTAGGCCACCGCCAGCCCTTTCTCTTGGGACCCTCGCCGCCTCGTGTCGCTTCTCCGCAGGCCCAGCTCCCTGCCCTCAGCCGCGTCACCCCAGAGCCTATTTGGTGCCGGCATCACCTTGCTTTCTCCGTCCTTGCACTATCTGACCAGCAAAGCGGTGCGAAAACCAAAAAGCCGCCTGCGAAAAACAATTTCTCAGTGACGAGGTCCTGCACCTGGGCCAACAAGGAACTAATGCACCCTCTCTTCTACCGCTCCAGCTGAGGGCGCACGGGCTGAGGCCAGGAATACCCCTTCTGCTAGGTCGTCTGGTTAGGGCCTGGGGGTCCGAGGGCCTGAGTACCCGCTGCATACCCAGCACACAGATTCACGCCCGCTCCCAGTTGTCCGCGCGGCGCGCTTTCCCCCAACCCGACGGGGGCGCTCGGTACTCTGGGTGCGCCCTGCACTCACCGGCGTTGTAGGCTGCCAGATCCGCCCCGGGGCCCGGGCTCTTGCGCTTCCTCGGCCTCCCCTTCTGCACAGTGCCCACGCCATTGTAGTAGGGAAGACCCAGCGGATTGGCCCCCGCTGCGCCCAATCCCGCGTTCTTGGCCGCGGCGGCAGCGGCCGCCGCCGCCGCCACGTCGGCGTGGTTGAAGTGCGCGGGGTACTCGCCCTGCAGCAGCGCCTCGAAATGCAAACGGCAGTAGACCAGGCTGTCCTTCATGCCGAAGTGGTCGCCCGTGGTCAGCATCTTGTTACAGGTGGTGCACGTGAAGCAGTTGAGATGATAAACCAAGTCCCGAGCGCGCATCACCATCTCCGAGGCCGAGATGCCCAGGTGGCAACGGGCACAGCGCTGCACAGAGAACCGCCTGTGGGACCATGGAGGGAGGGGCTGTGGGGACAAATGGTTGGCTATGCCCCCCATATCCCTCTTCCCGGTGCCGCTTCTGCGGCTGGGGAAAATCCCTTCCTCAAGAGGGACAACCAGGCCTTCGTTTGGAGGATGGGTGAGAGAGAACTAGATTTTGACCCAGGCCTGGTCCTTTCCTGAAATACTTGAAATCCTCATAGATTGCTTTAACCATTTTTACACCTACAGGAGCTTCTGCTTTACCCAGAGTCGGTGCAAGCCCTAGGCGAGCTTTCACTTGGATGCGGAGAGGAACTCCACTTACCCCTTCCTCACCCTTTGCCCTTGCCCTCCTGATCAGTGTCTGGAAATCCTACAGACCGTTGTAATTTGGAAGAGACCCAGAGATAGGGATAGAGACAGAGACAGAGAGAGACACACTGAGAATATAAATAGGCCCTAACCCTAAATCTGGAGACGACATAGAGGGACTTTGGAGCCTCTTAGTGATTCTGGCCAGCTACTACTCCCATCTGCCCCCCAAACCCCGAAATGCACCTGCTACCCGGGTTTTTCTCTCCAACTTTGTTTCACCCGAGTCCAGGCTGCCTGGGTTGGGGGGGTAATCTATTTCTATCCCCTCTGGTTGACCACCAGAACTTCAAAGGGTGAGGGTCCTTGCAGCCTTGCAAGCTTATTTATTACCTAAGCTCAGAGGGGACAGCAGCTTCTGCTTCTTGCTGGTCCCTACCCTTCATGAACCTTTCCAGGAGCTCCCCACATAGCTGCTTTAAAAGGCTGGCACTCAATTCATGCTGGGTGGAAAAAGGGGGTCCTGAGCAGGGTAACCTCTCCCGGGCCTGGAGGAAAAGGAGAGGAGCAAGTTTGAGAGGTCCTGAAAGTCAGTGGGCTCTGGGTGGGGGGCTACCTGTAGTAGTCTTCCTTGCAGTAGATACTGCCGTCCTTGCTGAAGCAGGTGAGCTCCGACTCCAGGTTGAGCTTGCATTCGCAGCACTTGAGGCAGCGCATGTGCCACTGCTTGTCCACCGCCAGCAGGTAGTAGCGGTCGGAGATCTTGCCCCCGCAGCCCGCGCAGAGTGCAGCGCGGTCACTGCTGATGGACGGCATGGTCTGCGAAGGGAGGAAGGCGGGAGACCGCCGTGCCTGCGTCAGCCCAAAGCTGTGTTACCACCAGGAAACCGGCAATCGCAGCTTCCTAGGTGGCCCCTGCAACCCCTGAACACCCAGGGGACTGCCTGGACAGGCAGGGTGCCTCCTTCACCCCCAAAAGGCCCAAATCCAGGCTGCTAAGGGCCCAGGCCTGCCAACCCAGTTCTAGGCAGCCACAGGCCCAAGCCCCAGGTTCCTATTCTAGGTGGTTTTCCTGCCTCTTGTCTCTCCCTTTCTGCCCCCTGCCCTTTACCAAAAATGCTCCAGTTGTGTCTAGGGACTGGGACAGCCTTGGCTATTCCAGTTAAGCCCTCGGAGAACATTCTCCAAACTACTTCTTAACGGAGTCACCTAGCTGGGCCCCAGAAAAGAGGTGAAGTGACCACTAAAAGTCACCCTCCACACAGACTTCTCTTCGGGGAAGCAGCAGAGTTCCTGGCCCCCAGCTCCAGTGATTTCTGGATCCTTGGACCAAAGATCTAGGCCAGGGCAGGTCGGGTAGCTTCTGGATTCTCTGCCACACAGGCTGAGGCCCTCTTGGGTCTTGGGAGATGGTGACTGGGGTGCAGGGGCACCCTCAAAGTCTCTGGGAGCAGGAAACGCCCAACCCCGATCCTTCTCTAACCAAACTGAGGAGCCCGGAAGGTTTAATCAGGGAAGAAGGGCTCAGAGGCCGGGAGGCCACCGGGCTGCCGCTCTTGCCTCCCGAGCGAAGCTTCAGCTGTGCTCCCCACCTCCTCGGTCTCTAAAGGTCACTTCTGGGCCCGCTGCTTGGGCAGCGTCTGCTCGTCGGGCCCCGAGGGAGATCTGAGGCTACGAACTGGCTATTTGGGGCTCGGCCGGCAGAGCCAGGTGTAGAGAACCGAAAGAAGTCTCCTTCCGCGAGAGCCAGGCCGGAGCCTAAATTCCGAGCCCTGGCCAGGCCAACTCTCGCCGGCCAGGGGCGCGGGGATACGATCAACGAAAAGTGCTAGCCCAGAAGACTACGGCCCCAGAAACCGCGCTAGAAGAGAGCTGCGACCACCAGAGGATTAAGAGCAACACAAGCCTCCTGCAAACAGGGCGCCCGGCTGGTCTGCCCTTCTCCGGAGGCGCGGCCGGCGGCGCCGCCAGCTGCCGGGAGCCAAGCGGTGGGGAGCCGGGGCTTCGACCCGAGCGCCTGGTGAGGTGAGAAGGGAGCCGCCCCGGGCGGCGGGTGGGACCTCGCTTCCACTTGGGGAGCAACGCTCTCCTCCACCCTCGGGTCCGAGATTTCGGTTTCAACCTTCTCCGCCCCGGCAGCCAGGTTTCCCCGGAGACTGGAGCTGCGGGCCTTGCATCCTGTCCGAGGATCCCCAGCGCTCAGTCCCGCGCGGCACGAAGGACTCTCCCCAAACTTCGGGGAGCAGAGCCTCTGACCGGCCCTGCCAGGTCCCAGCTCTCAGCCCCAACTTCACAGCCGCGCGCCTACCGTCTCCGTGTCGCCGCGGTCGATGGCGGAGCTGATGGCGGGAGCCTCGCTCTTGGCCCTGCGGTCCATCTCGTCGATGACCCCGTGCACCTCGGGGCCCGACAGACTGTGGAACAGCATCGCGGCGGGACTGGCGGGGCCGGGGGCGCGGCTCCTCCGAGGAAGGGCTTCCCCCCCCGCCTCAGCTGTCTGGCACTCCCGGGGCTAACGGGCCCAGTGCATCGCCACCGCGGCCCCGGCCCCGCCCGAGCTCGGCTGCGCCCCCAGGCCGGGCTCCCGGCCCCGGGCGCCCGAGGGCCAGGACGCCTCCCGCCGAGGCGTGGGGGCAGCTACATCGCGGGGCGCCTGGGCGGCGGCGCCAAAGCCAGGGTCACAAGGGCAAGGGGCGGCGTGGGGGGCGAGAGACCAGGGCAGAGGTCGGCGCCCGCCGCGGGCGCTTTCACGCCGCGGGCATCGCCCGCTAGGCTTCGGCGCCCAGGGCGCAAAGCAGGGGCACAAACTCTGCCCCAGGCGGCGACGGCTGCGATCGGGGTTTACCCAGGAACGGCTAGGTGCCGCGGTAGCCCAGCTGCCTAGACTCCTCCTCTCCCTGGGGTGTGCCCCCAGCCAAAGGCGACCCTCTTGGGCGTTGAGTCGGCGACTGGAGTACGGGTTTCTCCGAAGCCAGCGAGCCGAGCCGAGCCACCGAGAGAATTGAAGAGGAGGAGGAGGAAGAGGAGGAGGAGGAGGCGGAGGAGGAGGTGGAGGAGGAGAAAAAGGAGGAGGAGCAGAGTGGGAGGAGGAGCCGCCGGCCGCGGGCCCTGCCGCGCGCAATGCTCTCCAAGCGCGCGCCGAGCCCAGCCCCGGCTCTGCAGTCCGCGCCAGCGCAAGCCTCCGCGCCTTTTCTACAGCCGCGCCTGACATCACGTCCTGCCGCCGTGTCATTGGCCGCTCGGCGCCCCAGGCCCTGGCAGCGCGTGCTCCGGGAAGGCGGGAGACCCGTGAGGGAGGGGAGAGGCGAGAGGAGGAGAGCAGAGAGGAGATGGTGGGAGCTGGTGGGCGAGGCTGAAGGAGGAGGCGGGAGGGAGGGAGAAGAGAGAGCGCGGGGTTTGGAGTTTTTAAGCTATGAACAGTTTTCTGCGATTTCTTCGGGAAGGAAAATTAAACCTCTCTCCTCTTCGACTCCATTCTAAGAAAGTGCAGCCAAACGATGCTCGAGGAGGTCTCACTCCAGTCTCCCCTTGGCCTCGGGCACCGTCTGGGGAGGCCCGGGAAGGCAGGCCTTGGGCAGAGCTTCGAGAGCCTTCGGCCGCTTCCCACTGAGCTCGGCCTTCCTCCCAGGCAGCCACGCAGGCTTCTTGGGGACCCAAGCTGAGCCCGAAAGGCGAGGGCCGGCAGGAGCTGTGACTCCCGGGGAGGGAGGCCACCTAGCTTATCCTCGCTCCACGAGACCTAGGGCCCCAAATACGCCCAAGTGTGTAGCTCCTTCTGGCTTTTCCCCTTCCCTCTCCAGCCTGGAAGAGTGAGGACGAGCGTGACTTTAAGAACTCAGAAATCAACGAGTTCGAATCCTAGCTCTTACCACTTGCATGCAATATAATCTTAGGGAAGTGATTTAATCTCCTTTAGCCTGTTTCTGAACTTTCCAACGGGAGACAAGCATGTCCACTCCACTTGGATGTGACCAATGAAAGAGATCATGGGTGTGAAACCCCTGCAACATAGTAGACACTCAGGAAGTTCTTTAATCACGCTCTTACCCCTCCCGTATTAATCTATTAATAACTTCCTCACACCCAGATCAGCAAGGTTTTTAAAGACCACAGGCCCCTTCTCTGCCCATAGGGCACACCATGCTATGGACCCAGTGATATGTAGGATCCACCCAGCCACCTGGCTGTGCCACCCCACCAAGGACAAACAATGGAGACTGCCTGGTAAATCCCAACTGCTAGCCTCAGCCTCCAGACTCCAGCTTGACCTATAGTCTCTTGGGGTAGGGGAAATCAAGGGCAATGCCCAGGCATCTGGTAGAGCAGGGGTTTATGAAATAAAAAGTGATTGTAGAGAAAAGCTGAAACGAGCAGGTCAGTTACTGAGTACCATTTCCTGGGTCTATTTTGGAAATGGGTTTCCTTCCATGTAACGGGGTTAGGGGTGTCAGTCTGAAATGACCTGCTTGCCAGGATGCAGCAAGGGAAAGAAGCCAGGATTGCTGCAGTTTACCTTACAGGGCACAGAGGCGAGACAGCACAAAATCATACTTTCCACATACTCTCCCTAACTTTCCCACATAAACATACCTATGCTTGTAATGCCCAAGCACATACACTGGTGCTCATGTGTACAAATGCATATGTACATCCTTTCTGGCAAAAATACAGCCAGCATGAATTTATCCTTATTGGATAAAAAAGCCGGCCAGCAATAATGTAAAGCTAGGGTCTTCACATGCCCAACATGTATGTACCAGTGCCCAGGGTCGGACAGAAGGCTGCATCTGGAGAGCAGCGTGTTAAACCTACACTTGAGCGCTCGGGCAATCCTACTTAAATCCCTGCCGGCGTTCCTACAAGGTTACGTTTTGCGTGTTTGCAAAAACTCTTGAAGTTACAAGTACAAGTACGTATGTATACCCTGCACGTGCACAGATACCCCAACGCGAGGGAAGGACCATGAATCCAGAGACGCGCGTGCGCGTGTATTCACACGGACGTGTGCTTCAGCGCCTGCACTCGGCCCACACCCAGGCACGCGGACGCCTACCCAAACACACAGGCATGTTTTACTGAGCATCTGGGGCACTTTTTTCAAGGAGAAAAAAAATCTAATCTGGGAGTCACCAGGGTTCATCTGGAGGTCGCCCAAGGGGTAGAGAAAATTTTGTAACAATGCTCGAGTGTTTGTCCTTGTTATTGGCTGGATACCATGCGTTTTCGAGAGCTCCAGGGGCTGCCTTAGGAGCTGGGGTGGGGGAGGGTTGGAGGTGCACTCAGGAACTCTCGCCCAGGGTTTCTCAAGAAACATGGAAAGGTAGCCTGCGGCTCTCCACTTCCCCCCATACATGGGTGTACATGAGTCGGTCGCCACCTCTCTGACCAGCAGCCCCCCTCCATCGCTGGGCTGGCCCTAAATTCCCCAGCAGTGAGCATTCCCACCGGCGCTTCTCTGCTTATCCCTCTGCGACAGGCTGGGGTGCGCTAGGTCCGGTGGAGGCTCAAGCCCATCTTTCGCCGCCGGGAGGGATCTGGGCACGCGGGCCCCGGGTTCAGAAGCCGGTAACTTTGCTAATCTCCCCCAGTGGCTGGAGGACGTCGCACAACCGCTGAGCCCTGTCCTCAGAGACCAAACAAGGAGAGGAACAGGCTGTAAACACATATCCTGACACGTGAGTGACATTTACACGGTACGAGAAGCCGCAACTAAGGGGAAAGGCAGACGGGGGGGGGGGGGCGGCACGGACAGGTAAATGGAACATTCGCAGGCGCCGGAAAAGGCGGGATCTCGACACCCAGCCCCTCCCCACCGTTAGGGAAAAAGAATCCCTAAGTTCCCCGAACCTGCCTTTTGTGGGAGGTGACAGGTGAACGGAATTCAGGTCTGGCCGCTGTCGCCGCTGCCTACCTCCCCACCATCTGCTTCCTTGCAGACAAGCAGACCCGGCGCATAATGAGGTAGCAGCCTCCAGCCGGCCACCGTGACTAACTCAGAACAAAAGCGCTCCCTCCACGCCTCCTCCAACAAAGGGGCCACCAGCCCCGGCGCTCCCCGAAGACTGCGGGGCTCCCGGCTGCCGGCTGCGGGGCTGCCGCGCGCAAACTTCCCGGGGCTCCCGGGGCTGCCGGCGCCACCGAGCCGGGGCGCGGAGGGAGGAAGCGCGTGCTGCCCGGTGAAAGTGAGGCCAGGCGGGGCGGGGGCGGAGGGAGGGCGCGGGGGAGCCGTGGAAGGAGGGTGATTGATCAGTGCGCGGTTCCAGGCGCTCCGTCCCGTTATTAGAGGCGGCCAAAGCAGGGCCACGCAATAACCTCGGAATCGCCAACTAATTGACGCTGCAGGCAACTACTTCATTGTGCGCGCTGGTTTTATGTCTTCATAGCCGGTGATTGACAAGGTGTAATTAGTCATCTCACTCGGTGATAAACATGGGCACCCTCCTCCCGCAGCATCAGGCCGTGTGTACCAGCAGAGGAAGCGATAGTTGACGCTGATATACCATTAAATCAAAATGAAGACGTTCAGAAGTGTGTGTTTGCTGTGACGCTCTGATGGTTTATTTCTCAAATACGGCACCAACAGATTTACTTGATTTGCAAGTTAACTACAACATTAACTGGTTTTATTTATTTTGCCTCTTTCCTTCCTCTTCCTAGGCAGGGATGTTGCTCTTGGAGAATGTGAAGACAGTTTGCTTCTTGACAAGCGAGCTAGCGGGCGCCCAGATTTCTGCAGCCTTCTCGAGTCTCCCAGGAGGGAAAGGCAGGCACAGAAAACGTCCGATTTGGGAGCCGTCAGGGGAGGGTTCTGCGCGGGGGAGCTGCCCTCCTTAGCCCCGGACTCTCCTGCCTGGGTCCCTCCTTTGGGGGCTGCCAGTGGATGACCTCAGACGCTGAGGATGGTGCTGAGGTTGGGAGGTCAGGGAAACCTCTTGAATAACAACTACGTAGGAAGAAAGAGGCAAACCCATTTCTTTCCCGCCTTGAAGCAGAAAGGACTGTTTTCCTAAAACTGTTGGCTGCAGTCAACAGGGCCAGCTGCCCGCCTCTGTCCCCTGAGTAAGCTGTGCCGGCTCCTATGCTTGGAGCTTGCTTGCACCTTTCAGCAAATTACACTCCTTGCTTACCAAAGTGGGTCTTGCTCAGGGAAATCTGTGTGTGTGCGTGCGCGTGTGTGCGCGTGTGTGTGCGTGCGTGTGTGTGTGTGTGTGTGTGTGTGTGTGTGTGTGTCTATGCTGAGGCTGCTGTCAGGGTTAATGGTTACTCATTCCAGAAACCTGGACGCTTAAATTTTAAGAAGAGAAGGGGCATGCCTGGTTTGTTTTGACCCTAATTCTGCTCAGAGGACAGCATTAACTGAACAAAGCCACCTACATTTGAAAGTCCTTTTCCGTGGCACCCCTGAGTGTCCCTCCAGAGACCCCAGTAGGGTGTGCTTCCTGCACTTTCCTCTTCTCTCAAACCCCTGTTTCCGGCTTGTAGAGCAGAGAAATGGTGATTGCTCCCCATGCAGAGTAAGGGGGGGGGTGCAACAGGGATGTCAGAAAAGCCCCATATCTTCAACAAGGACCACTCCCCCTTTTTCCCAGGCTGTGAGCCTCATTCAGCAAAGGGGGGATTGTTTTATATTGATGTGAGAGGCTGTCAGTCAGCAGCAAATGTGCTCAGGCACGGCTCTGTCTTTCTTTATGAAATCAGCTCATTGCTTTGGTCACACCATACAGAAAAATCTGCTGATCACCCCTATGGACAATAAAAATCAGTGGGGCCTTCATTATTTCCAAGAGGAACCCCAGGTCTGTGCCACTAGAATAGAGAAATGGCTTGGCCCATTGCAAACAGAGAGGAGCCCAGTGCCTCCTCCTCTTCTCCCTGCAGCGATCTGAACAATTCTGAAACCACCTCCCTGGGCGTCAGCTGAGCAGGTTGGGGAACTAACCAGGGCTCTCTCTCTAGGGCCCTGTTAAATGCACTGAACTTAAAATGAAACACGAAGTGTGAATTTCAGGTTTGAACATGATGCGTCAGGAAACGTGGAGGTTGGCAGCCCTTTTCCTCGCTCTTGCCTTTCGGTAGCAGGTATTAATATTGTATTAAATGTTATGAGAAAGTAAGGGCTGCGGAGAGGAATGTGCTCAGATGCAATTTTGTCAAGGTTTTTATCTGTGATTATGATTCCAGATGTAGAAACTCCCGGAGGAGGGAAATGAGGGGCTGCTGGCATGTGACATGTGTTTTAAGGTGTTTGGCGGTGTTTCTCAAAGTGGCGACAAAATGTTCAATTTTATTACAGGGAATTGGTAAAAGAAAAACGAATACAAGGTCAGAAATTGTTCACATCAGCCAAATGAGTTACCATTATTGATTAGGGTGCAAAAAGTTTGTATCTGGGCCCTGCTCAAATCATATTGTCAACCATATAAGTCTGTCAGATCAGATTAATCTTAAAGAACAATTATCACAAAATATGTGATAGTTAATTGCACCTTCACACAGCTAATTTCCACAAAATGATATAAACTTCCCTGGAAGAGAAAAAAACCTAATTGTGCAACAAGAGGCCATCTTTTTCAACTGGAATATAACTAGAGCTATGCCTGGTACCTTAAAAATAACTCCTTCTTAATCTGGCCCAGAATGATAGCCGTCCTAGAAAGCCCATTTTACTAACCCCTGCTCTGCAAGTCTTTCGGGTGGAAGCACAAAAAATAAACAAACAAAAAACAAAACAAAACAAAAAAATCCTGCAGCACTAAATGTCCTCACACAAGGAACCACATTTGCTTGAAAGAGAATCAGGACAATTTTGTAGGAGAAAGTAGGGAGAGGTGGGGGAGGAAGCACACGAAGCCTTGACTAGCTGACAATTCTTCTATCTCCACACGCTTGATACTGGAAATCCTTCCTCCTACAGTCTTTCTTCATTCAAAGGCACCTCTGCCATCCCTCTCTGGCTGCAGGACACCCCTAAACTCCATTTCGAAGCACAAGTTTCCTCATAAACCTTTTATGAGCTTCACATACACCAGTATTAATGGACTCGAGTGCTTAACCACTGCTTAGTAGACTGGAGGTGGGTTTGGTAAACATTTCCACAGAACAAAAAGGGGATTTTGCCTACAGATGCTCAGCGTGGGTCCTCTCGGGTTCCTCAGTGAGAGGATAAGAGCTTGCGCCCACTTGCTGGAGCCATGGCCACACAGATCATCCCATACCTAGCCCACCCTCCATCTGAGGTAAAGGATACTGCCTTGGGCTTCCCAGCCCTTGACCCTATTTTGCCATCACAAAGCCTACTATGCTCCTCACACAAATTGTACCTTCCTTGGAAGTAAGAAGCTTCCTCTTCTACGGAGTGATACAGGATGAAGTGAGATAGGATGGGGGAACTGTGAGGTTGCCCATAGGGAAAATACCCAGCAAGGCTGTAGTCTCTCGCCCTGCACTCTCAACAAGACTCTTTCTCTACCTCAGCCCAACTCCTCACTGGTCTGATTAACAAATGTCCACTGCTATTTGGAAACTTGGCATTGTTTCTTTAGGTGAGAAAGGAGTCATTTCCCACATAGGCTTCTGCTGAAGCCTAGCCCCTTGGCACCTCCTCCCCCAACATTTTTATTTTTCCATTAATTAAAACAACTAATGTTCCATCGATTATCTTTGCATGAATGAAAATCATTACGAGCCGTTTGCAGGTATATGGGAAATTCTGTTTGCTCAAGAATTCACACTTTGATTTCCTATAGACTCATTTTCTCAAGCATAAAGAAATCCAAACAAAACAAAACAAGACATAAACACAAACAAAATCTCCTGACACTTTGCAATGAAACATAAAGGCTAATTGTAATGAGCTTGTGCAGATCTCTATTAGGAAGAAATGTTCAGATGGCCCTGTGCTTAAGCTGGATTTGACTGTCTGGTAAAGGATCCTAGACAGTTCAGGCAAACCTTGATAGGTCATCAGGCTCAGGTTTTGAATTTGTGCTTGTTTTAAGTCAGATTAATGCATCCAAATTTACTTTCGAGCTACATGTCAGCCCTTAAAAGTGAAAAAGGCAGTGGACAATCCGCTGTACTTGGAATTTCCCAGCTAGTTGGCCATTCCAGCTTGTGTCTCCATTTCTGGGGGCTGCCATAATTAGAGCGATCTATTTTGCATTTACTTCTCTTTGCAGACACTACATTATTCACTCTTTCCTGTGCTTATTAAATAGTGCCACCTGCACCAAATTCAACAAAGCTCTTCCATCAGTCGGGTCCAGCTAAGGATCCCAGACCATATATTATCATTAATTGAAGTTCAATTGAATAGTTGACGGTAGGGACATGAGTAAAAGCAACACATTTTGTAGGACCTGTTTATAAAAATGTTTTAAGCACAAAAAAAAATGAATCTTCAAATTGTCATCTTTTGTAAACTCTGTTTCATTCTCTGTATACAGTAATTCGAAAAGCAATTAGCAAGTCTTTTAATTAATGAACTCTTCCCTGTATGTCACCAAGGTGCCTCTAGCACAAATGTCCTCCTTCATAGGTACTAGCAAATGCAGCCAATATTTTGTCACCCAAGGCCTTCGATGCTGACCACCTCGATAGCCTTCCTGCTATCAAAAGGATCTGAAGAGCCAAAGACAAGGCTAGAAGGCAGAGGCAATTTTCAGGAAACTAGCCATGGATGGTCTGAATCCAAAGGGAGGGAGAGGCAGAAGAAAGGGAACCAGAGGCAGAGGGAAGAGGCAGTAAATGAATATGCATAGACATCAGTGGTTAAGGAAAGACATAGAAAGTTTCTGGCAAAGATGGGACCGTCTCTGAGATCCAGGTATGTTATAACAAACTCGACATCCAAATGCTGATGGTTTACACATTTTTAAGAGCTTCAAACCTCACTGTGGCTTGTTCTTTTAAAAGCTTCCTGCTTTGTTCAAAATACTGCTTATCTTTGGCATTGTCAACAGCCCTGCATCTGGGAGAGATTAATTAAGTGATAGGTCAGACACAATGAGGTGAAAGGGCATGTCTACCCAATCAAAGCTGATTCATCCATTTCTAGGTGGATCAACTTTTTTGAGAGATGCCAATTTTGGTTCCATTTCAAGGGAGATTTATCAATAAGGATGTCTAAACTCCTCTGGTGAGGGGTACTTAGCTGGAAAAGATTGTTCTGCAGATAGTAAAATCTCAAAATCTACACTCTGTCTTTTTAAGGTGTGAAAACATCAGAGCTATCACTTGTCTGTACACTTAAGTTTTACAATCTGGGTGAAGGCTGATTTTCATGAATATGATTCCTTTACAAAATAGTTAGCTGGATGGTTACAAATATCAAGATCGCTATGCAACACAATAGAAAATTAAAAGTTTGCTGTCACTCCCTCCTCCTTCCAAGTGTTCCTCATAGCTCCTTTCCTTGCAGTCCACTTTTACTTTCTAGAAGGCAAAATGAAAGAAAGAGATAGGGAAGGGGGTAAAGGAGGAGGAGAGAATGAAGAGAAAAAGAGGGTTTCAAGGTGTCATCAACTGAATTTTTCCAGACCAATTAGAGGTTATCTTTACATCTCCATCCTTCCCCTCCTCCACACCTTTCTAAATAGATCTTTAGATTAGTGAGAAATTAGTTAATTGGGGAAAGCCATGTGGCCGGTTCACCCGGTTCCTAACTAGAAGGGTTTTTAAGGACCTTAGATCTCACTCTCAGAAATGGCTCCCTTCCCATCTCTTCAGCAGCATGTCAGTCTAGGTCAAAATTGTGGCTACAAAATTGCATGTGTGTTACTGCGTGTTCCTGGGTGACAGAAAGAGATAGAGACAGTAGTACACTCTCACCCTGTGGCTCAGGTCAAGTGATTGTTCTGGGCAGACCCCAAACAAAACATTTGGAATATTTTTACCCTATTCTTGAGCACATCTTCTAATGAAGCTAGCATATTCTAAGGCATTTTTGTAGGGGGTGGGTGGTGGGGGTAAACAAAGGTCAGAGTTTTTTATACTGAGGAGCCATTTCCTCTTCTCCAAAGAAATGTACAATGCTAGTTTCTTAGCTATCCAATTCTTTAAATCATCTGGGATCTATCTGTATTTATAAAACTGAGCAGAAATACTTAACAGCCTGATCAATAGCCATTGACCGTCAGCGCACCTCACACCCTAACATGCACAGCTTGATCATGTATATTTGATCATTGAAAAATTCAAAGCATCTTGCAGCAGTATATCAAGCTTCCCATAAAATAGTCTCTTTCTGTGCTCCTAAAAAGAGTGTGAGTTTCTCTTTCTCCAGCATTCATGTATCCATCCATTTATCTACACACACGCGCGCGCGCGCACACACACACACACACACACACACACACACACACACACACACACCATCTCCCTTCCTGGAGAATTTATTGCTCATATATTTGATGAAGAACCAGGTAATTAACTGTGAGGCTGTACATCTGGGCAGCACTTCATAGACATTATAATAATAAAACACTTTTTTCACATTTTAGCAGAAGAAAGGGTAGTCCTGCCCACAGATTCAGAGGACCCCAGGGTCTCTGTCTGCAAAGCCTCCTTGTTATAAATCCTGCGTCTCTCTTAAGTGATGGCATGCACAATTGCACCAAGGGGCACTAAGTTTATCTGTGCAAAAAGCATCATTGGAAAAGCTTGTCTCTTCTCAGAGCATCAGCTTGTGGGGGGTCTGGGGGGAGGTGAAACAGACACAGCTGATTCTCCATCTCCAGTCTGCTTGGCAGCAAACTGGGACAAGTGTCCAAAGGACTTGTCCTGTGAAGGGCCACAGGTAGAAGAGGTGTATTTTAGGACCCCAAGGGCTGGCATCCTGAGTATGTGCTACTAAGATCTAGCACCACAACAAGGAACCAGTCTTGCAGATTTTTCTGATATTCCAGGGTCAAAAGCTGATTCCAAGTTTGTCAGTAAGGTATCCCAGACCTATCTAAAGCACTCCAAGGCTCTGGCCAGAAGAATACAACTGGCAAACCTGCTCCCAGCTCCCAGTGCAAGTCCTTATAACCCCAACCTCTGAGACCACCCCCACCCCTGCCAGCAAAACAAATTACCTGCAGAACCTCCCATCTCTGGAGTCCCCTGCTCTGTATTCCAAACCGTGCCCAGCACAAATTATTCGGGGGCCCTTCCTTCCAAAAGCAGCAGCATCTGGGCCGAGGCTCCCTCCTTGAAAGGGAGGAGACTTCATATGATAATACATGTAATATGATATGGAATGACAGAATGCATGACAGTTGCCCATAATACAGAGAAGTCAGTCAAAGGACAGAGGGGACATTTGGATAATTACCATCCATTGGCTAGTCAATCACGCGAACAGAGAGAAACTGCACAAAACCCACAATGGAGTTGGGAAACAAAAGAGACCCGAGCCAGACTCAGGATTAACCGGTCTAAAGCGATCTAAATGCTTTTGTATCTGAAGAACTGAGGCTCCCCGGTTGCCCCCCCCATCCCAGGGAACTAATTGCGGGGATCAGAGTTAAAGCTTTCTCCATCCTTTCCCATTTTTCTTTGTAGACTGCTCACCACGCAGAAAAATAAAATGATTTCTCTCCGCGTGTTCATTAAACTATTTTAAAGTTAAAGGGGTGGGGGAGGGGGAGGCCACATGTGGCCCCTCGGTCCAGAAGCTGGGATTCTTCTCCTATGGAAGAGGCTGGGACCGTCTCTGTTTGTCTTCATTCTTTGTTTCGGGGTAAAGTCTTCCCTTTCTTGCCCCTTGGAAACAAATGCCCATGCACCTGGGCTGAGGCTGGGCATTGCCTTCTTCCTGGAGGCGGAGACCGATTGCTGTACCCTGCTTTGGGTGAAGAGTCCCCAGGGCTAGCCCCGGCTCAAGAAAAGCACTGACCTCCCCCCACACTCCCCCCAGTTGAAGGCTCAAATTGAATCTGCACACCTAGGATTAAGTGGGGTAAAAGGGCGAGAGAGAAAGTGGGTTTAGCCTTTAGCAAAGGGCGAGTGCGCCAGGCGAGGATGGTTGTAAATTGTGGGGAGAGAGAATTTCTTTTTAAATTGGGGGCTGAGAAAGAGGGAGAAAATCCTTCTACATAAGAGGAAGGAAAGAATATGTTTAATTGGAGAACGGAATGCAGAAAGATTCCTCCTTTAGAAAAAGAGGCGAAGAGGTGACTCCTCAGAAGAGACAAGAAAATGATGTCTTTAGAAACTTAGACTGGATGGTGAGAGAGAAAGAAAATTCCTTAAAAGATGAAAGGCATGGACAGAAGCGCTCTGCACCCGAGGGCGGGACGCCCCACTCCCAGGACAGGAAGATCGGGAACTATCGCCCAGTTCCCACCGGGTTCTCACTACCCGATCCCAATTCTCCCGAAGCCTTCCCGGCCCCGGCGGGGCCCTCCCGGGTTCCCGGCTCGGTGGCAGCTGCGGTTCCTGGTGCGGGTCCGCGGGTCCCCGCCCTGGCCCAGGCCGCGCCCCGCTCGCAGCCCTCCCGGCCCCGGGACGCGCGGAGGCGCCTGCTTACCTTGCCGAGCCCTCTGCAGCGGGTGTGGCCGGCTCTGCGGGCCGCCCCGGGCCAGGGCCTGGGGGTGGGGGGCGGGGGGGCCGGACTCGGGGGGAGCGGCAGGGTGAGGGCTGGGGGCGCTGGCACGGTGCCCAGCGGGGGAGACGGGGCGGTGGGCAGCCCCAGGGCCTGCGGACCCGCCGGGCCGAGCCGGAAGGGGCGCGGGGCGCGGAGGAGCGTGGCGGAGCGCTGGGGCCCGGGCTGCGGGACGCGGGGCTCCCTCCGGGGGCCGGCGGGGCGCTCCAGCCTGCGGGGCCGGCCCCGGAGCCGGGAGGCGCGCGGATCGCGGGGGCTGGATCCTCGCCTCGGCTGACAAATCAATCAGGGCCCGCGGGCCGGGCAGTGGCCACCCTGGCTGCGGCGCGCCGTCCCCTCGCGCCCCGCGCTGCCAGCTGACGGCCGCCTCGAGTGGGCGCCGGCCGGCGGCGCGAGCCGGCTGCGGTCATCAGGCTGCCGTCGCGTGCTGCCAGGGGCGGGGGCGGCCGGGGCGGCTGGGCGCCCGAGGAGGCGGCGGCCGTGCGGCGGCGGCGTCCCTGGCCTCCCCGCCCCGCCCGCCGCCGTCCCGCGCCCGCTCGCGGCTCTCCGCGCCCCCCGCCCCGGCTCCGCGGCTTCACTGGTTCGGGCGGCCGGGCGCTGGGTCCAGCTCCGTCCGCCTCCCCCAGCCTCTCTCCATTCCGCGTCTCTGTCGCGCTGTCTCCTCGCCTCCCTAGGTCCCTTCCTGTGTCCCCAGCTCTTGCTCACTGCGCCTCCCTGTCTCTCGGTGGGGCTGATGCTCTTACCCCTCGCTCCTGGCTCGCTCTCACCGTTCTCTCCCTCCCTCTCATTTCTTTCCACCTCCCCTCACTCGCCACCCCTTTCTCCCTTGCTCAGGAAGACGCGCCCCTGCTTGGAACAGCGGTCCCCACGATCCAGCTTAAGCCATTTCCGTGCTCTGGAACCTCAAACGAGTCCCTTCCAGCTGCAGCTTCGTTATCTGTGAAAAGAGCTACTGTGCGGTTCTGGGTAGGGTGCTGGTGAGGAGCGGGGATGGGGTGCGTGGCTACAGAGACAGGAGATGCCCCATGACACTGGTCCCCCTCTGGAAGCTCACACAGGACTTAAATGCAGCAGCTTGGTGACCAGGGGACACTGGGTACCATAAGTGCTCCAGGAAACCCCTGCCCTCAGTCCTGAGAACAACGGATCAGGCCAGTTCAGTGGGGAAAGTCAAGAGTGGTTTCTTCTGGGGTATCCAAAGCCCCTCTTGAGAAGTGACTGTGACTCCCCTCCCTCCTATGCACCCTTGCTTTTGGTTGGGCACATCCCAGCGCTGGATCTGACACCTCAGGCCATCACTTGCTGGTTCCTCCCTGGCTGACACCAAGCAGAGGCAGTGCTATCCTTCTGTCCTTAGACCCAAGCAGGAGAAATCCTGTCCCTCCCCCCTTCCTGTCCCATCACACACTGTGATTGGCTTTTAAGCTTCAGAGATACTTCCTGGTTGAAGAGTGGCTTCAGAATCAACCAGATGTGAGTTCACCACCAATTACTTGGGCAAGATTCAAAAGTCTAAGCTTCAGTTCCCTTATCTGTGAAATGGAAACAATTACTGCCTTTATTTATCTATGATAGGTCTAACTATGTTGCCCAGGACGACCTCAAGTTCGGGATCCTCCTGCCTCAGCCTCCTGTGTGCTGGAATACATGTGTGTGCCACCATACCCTGCTCCACCTTCCTTTCCAGAAAAAGATAGTGGTTTGGATCATCTGTGGCATTACATAACATGCCCAGCCTATAGACGTTTACTCATTCTGTCTAGCTTTTATTCAGGCTCTTTGCTTGACACCAAGTAAACAGCCACTCACAAGGCAGGCATGGTCTTTGCCTGCATGCAACTTGCATTCTAATTGAGGAGGCAAACTGAACTGCAGTGATGGGCTAGTTCAAGTGCTGCGGAGGGGTAGAGAGTGTGATGAGATCAAACAGCAAGGAAACCGACCTTGGGATGAAGTCAGGTTCAGGAAGGAATTTCTCAAGTTATGATGCCATCAAAGCTGAGACCAAAAGCCAGGTATGGGCCCAGGAGGTGTGGCTGGCAGGAATTGAGGAGAGGCTGCTGAAAGGAGGGGGGTGAAGGGAGTGCTCCCTGCTGAGGCAGGAGATATGGCCATTAGGAAGGCCACTGTTGTTGGCCTGAGTATGTGGGGATGAGGCAGGAGAGGTGGGCAGGGCCAGACGGAGGAATCTGTGCCTCAGTGCTGGGAACCGGTCTTATTAAACTCCAACCACAAGTCCTGATTTCTTCTTCTCTGAACTGGAAGAAAGAAGCCCAGTCCAGCTCCCAGGGCTATCATTTCCTTTTGGTTCCCCCAGTACTGAAGGGTCACTGCCTATGTTGGCATCTGTTTCCCTACCCAAGTGGCCTCTCCCAAAACACATACCCAGCTTGGTTCTTCTTTGTGCCCCTAAAATCATGCCCACGGGAGCTGTCCTTAACCAGCATTTGTTGCTCAATTGAACAATGCCTAGCCAACAAGCACCTGCTGCATGCCAGACTCTATGCTGGACATTGCCCCTGCCCCCGAGAAGGGCTCGTTTTGTAGAGAAACACCTTGGATGGAGCACATAGGACTGATGACCAGTAGGAGGGAGTCCCATAGGGGTCTTGAGGTGTAGACTGGAAGCTCTCTGAAGGTAGGCCTATCCTGAGTGCATTCATTTAGTAGGTCCCCAGGGGCGGCACAGTGCCTGACACAGTCAAGTTTATGTGCAGAAGGCTAAAGGGGAAATAGGAGTGAAGTCAGCCAAGGAAGAGAAAGTTGCCTGTGAAGATCTAACCAGGAGGAGGCAGGAGGGTCTGTAGAGAAGGCAGCAGCTAATGTTTATGGTAGGGGCCACTTGAGTGCAGTTACCCTGGCCTACCTTCACAGCACCCATGCCTCATGAGCACCATTGCCTTCCCTTTTCTGATAAAGTGCTGGGGTCCAGAAAGGTTAAGTCACTGGCCCGAGGTCACACAGCCCGCACTCTGATTTGAAACCAGGTCTACCTGTTCCTCTTCACTAAAAGGAGGAAGCAAAAGAGAAGGAAAAGACAGAAGAAGGAGACGACTGAGAACAAAAGAAGAGCAATGGCAAAGGAGTGAACTCCATGAGTAATTTTTCAACTTAAAAACAATTCCCATTTCCCAGCCCTGCGGAGGCAGGCGCAGCGGATCTGAGGCGAGGCCGGCCCTCTGACTCGCCGGAGCCTGCCGAGGGGCCCGCAAGCTGCTTCAAAGCCGGCCTCTCCAGCACAAGCGCTTTTAAACTTCACAGGGGAAACTTTCCAGGCCTGACTTTTTGCACTTTGTTTCCAAATCAAGAGATGGGGAAGTCCCTCTCAGCCCAGCGGGGAGGAGATCTCCTCGACACACTGGCCCTGGGGTCTGGGCTTGGCACTGGGCTCCCCAGCAGGCAATCTGCTCCTCCCCAGATGCAAGCCTGGGGGGACCCTTCGCCTGCTGGCGGTGGGTTCCGAGGGAGAATACAGGGCGCAGGTTTGGCAGCCAGTCCTTCGGGGGTTTGGGGTGATGAGGCCTCTCTTCCCATGTCCTCCCATGTCTTCTTCTGCCTGGGTTCCCTGGGTGGCTTTGGCTGACAAGGTACAACCATCTCCAAAGGACCACCATGTGCTCCTTGCTCATCTCTGAGCAGCAGCCTCAAAACCAAACCAGACCGTTGTCATCTTCTGAGCACCATTTTGAGAGGCAGCGAGGGTCCTCTGAAGCCTCAGCTCCCTCTGATTTCTGGAATTCAGATTTGGATTTTGGATGTACATCAAGAGGCTGGCTCCATGCATTTTAATTACGCTGTCTTTTCCCATTTATTACTAATACACTTCTCTTAACTATGATTTATTTGTTAAACAAAGCACCACAAGCCGTCACTTATTCATCTTAATTTCAACAAAATTAAAGTAGTCGCTGTTAGATTGCACCTAATTGCACTTGCAATGAAAAGAACGGAGATGTTAATCAAAATAAATTGAAGATAAACAATAAAATCATTACATCTTTGCAGCGGTAAGTGTAACTAATCAGTTTTGACTCCAAGCGACCGAACAGGAATAATGAATGTGTCACTGAAGGCGCGCTCATTAAGAGAAGCTGAGGAGACCTGGTCCTTGGGGCAGCACACAGCCACACTGCCCATGTGGCCTAGAGGGTTCCTGTCCCCTCGGCTGGGTGAAGGGGCCCTGAGGAGCAAGGAGACAGTGGGAGGGGGGCCCCCTGAGGCTGCCCTGCTACACCGGGGTTTTGCTCACTGCAGTGAAGCAGAAAGAGGTCCCAGGTCCATTTCTGGATACCCTAGGTAACCAAGTATGGGGTGAAATATGCTGGAAGACACATGGACAGCTGTCCAGGGACACTAACAGGCAGACACACCCTAGGGAACAGAGGCAATCCATAGGGAGAAGAGACCAAGGCAGCATAGGCCAGTCCATTCTAATGAAATCATCTCTCCTGTGAGGAACGAGACACACACACTTTTTAAAAATGTGCAGTGAAAGCTCAGGAAGCTTCCAGTCAGGACTTGGGGTCCTCAGGAATCTGGGCAGGTAGATGACTGGAAAATACACAGATGAATTACATCTGACCTCTCGGTCCCCCAGTTTCCCCGTCTTAAGAGTAAGATTAATAATAGATCTGACTGCATATGTTTATTATGAGTATTAAATAAGTTAATTGGGTTTTGTTTTTGTATTTTGAGACAGGGTCTCTCTCTCTGCGGAGTCCAGAGTGGCCTGGAACTTGCTATGTTGCCCAGACTGGCTTTGAATTCATGATTCTCCTGCCTCAGCCTCCCAACTGCTGGGATTACAAGCCTGCACTACCATGGCTGGCTCAATTGAGTTAATATTTGTAAAGAGTTTAGAACAGTCATTGGCCCTTGGAATAGGAGCTGTGTGTTTGCTAAATAAAAATAAAATGAATTCCTGCTCTCATGGGGTAGAGAGTTCAATAGAGAAGACAGTCATTAACAGTCAAGTTCCGTCCATCAGGTTAAGAGCCATAATAACCTTTTTTTTTTTGTGGTACTGGGGGTTGAACCCAAGGCATCTCACTTGCATGCTCTGCAAGTGCTGTGCCACTGAGCTGCCACCTCCAGGCCATTTTTTTTTTTTTTTTTTACTTTTTGAGACTGGGTCTCACTAAATTATACAGACTGCCTCTCGTCTCGAACTTTTGATCCTCCTGCCTCCACCTCCCAAGCCACTGGGATTACAGGCGTGCGCCACTGCGCCCGGCATGATAGATAATCTTGAAGATGCTTTGAGGCCCAGAGTGGAGATGAAGACTTCAGTTGAGCAAAGTTTTGAAGTCGAAGTGGAAATTAGTCAGATGCAGGTGAGAAGAAGGAGAGCAGAATGTTCCGGGTAGAGGGGGTCATGTGAGCAAAGGCACTTAGACAAACGGCCGGATGCGCCTGGCAGTGCCAAACACACTGAAGTCAAGGTGAGGCTAGAGACCAGGGACTTACATCTTGACCTCTGACAGAGGCTGTGGGAGAGCATCTGGGTGGATGCTTCCTGATTTTTTAAACTTAATTTCATTATTATTATTATTATTATTATTATTATTATTGCTACTTCCAATGCCTTTGCTATGCCTGGGGAGGCGGGGGGTGGGACTTTCTGATCGGATTGTGGTTTATCCGTCTTCTCTCCTTCTTCCTTCTCAGTCCATGTGATTGTGGTAAAGACGACTTCCCCAGGACTCGAGGGGAGGGAACATGTGACTCAGACCTAAGCCAATCAGTACATCCCACTCCTGTGGCCATCATGATTGGTTGAGGGGTGGGCAATTCCACCCAATGGGAGCTGATCCAGGGCTTTGGCTGGAGGACCTGGGAGAGGTCTTTAATCCTTTCTGCTGGTCTCTAATCTGACAGGATTTAGGCACGGGGCCTGCTGTCACCATTTCACTATCATGGGGCTTCTGAGACCAAAGCCAACCCAGCAGAAGGCAGCCCAATGGAGCACAAACAGTTCCAGTAACATCGTTTGAACCCCAAATCCAGCCAAGATGAAGGCAGCCCTACCCCTGGCCTTTTTGGCTTCACAAGCCAATAAATTCCTTTCTGTTTAAGCCAGTTTGGGGTGGGTTTTCTGTCGCTTGGAACGGAAGACTTAAGCTGATACAGGCCTCAAACAGGAAATGTGAGACTTGTGTATTTTAGTAACATCGCTTTGGCAGCCGTGGTGTAGCAGAAGGGCTGGAGGCAGCGAGGCCAGTGGGGAGGCTGGCGGCCCATCCCAAAGAGGGCTGGTGACAAAGGGCAGGCAGAGCTGGTGGTTTTGCCTCCACCTGTGTATTCACAGGGCTGCCATAGTTCATAGCTACAAATATGGGAGCCTAAAAAACTGGAAAGTTGTTCTTTCACAGGTCTGGAGGCCAGGAATGCAAATTCAGGGTGTCAGCAGGGCTGGACTCTGTGGACTTTAAGAGAGAATTTTTTTTTTTTCAGTACTGAAGATCAAACCCAGGGCTTTGCTCTCATGCTAGGCAAGTGCTCTACCACTGAGCTGTAACCCCAGGCCCAAGGGAGAATTCATTTTTTTTTTCTCCCCTTGCAGTGCTGGGCATCAAACCCAGGGCCCTTTGCATGATAGACAAACACTCCTTCTCTGAGCTACATGTCCAGTCCTTGATGTTTTGAGACAGGCTCTCACTATGTAGTTCACACTGGCCTGGAACTTGCAATCCTTCTGCCTCTGCCTCCTGAGTGGTCAAGGGTTGTTGTTAGGTGCCGTGGAGTCGGTGTCTGACTCATGGCAATCCTGCGTACAACAGGTGAAACACTATTGTCAGTGCTTCTCTGCTGTTCATAGGGTTTTCAATGGCAGATTGAATTTTGGGAGTGGGTTGCTGGGTCCGTCTCCCAAGCCTGTGTCACTTGGTGTTCAGAGGTGGTCTCCCATCCAAGTACTAACCAGGCCTGACCCTGCTTAGCTTCCGAGATCTGATAGGATCAGATGCCACAGGGCTATGGCTGCAGGCTAGTGGCCAAGGGAGGATTCTTAGAGAAGAATTCCTTCTCCAGCTTTGGGTGGCTGCAGGTGTTGTTTGCCTTGCTGCTTCCATCTTCACACAATCTCCCCCTCCTCTATGTCTGTGTCTTCTCATCTATCGTGTGTGTGTGTGTGTGTGTGTGTGTGTGTGTGTGCTGCTCAGGGGCTGAATCCAGGGCCTCCCGCATACTTTGCAAGCACTCTACCACTGAGCTGTGCCCCAAGCCCCTTTTTAATTTTTTAAATTGAGACAGGGTCTTGCTAAGTTACACAGGCTGCCTCTGGCCTCAAACATGTGATGCTCCTGTCTCTGCTTCCCAAATCGCTGGGATTACAGGTGGGTGCCACCACATCTGGCTTCATCTGTCTCTCATAAGGATGCATGTTATTAGATGTAGGGACCACTTGTGATGATCTTGTCTCAAGATTCCTAATATAGTCCCATCCGCAAAGGTCCTTCTTCCAAATCAGGTCTCCTTCACAGGTTCTATGACAAGGATATTGATTTTAGGGGAGTCACATTCAACCCACCATAAGCAGCAAGGGAAATGACCACCAGACCCCAAAGACTAGTGCAATGATGCTCCATAAATATATGCCTCCTTCCTTGCCTGTGACTCATAATGAGGACAGGAGATTTAAGTGAAGTTAGGCCATGGGGAGGGGAAGAGCTTGGCTTGGCCAACCTGGAATCTTCTCTGCAGTGCCCTTAGCTAGGGCCCCAAGGACCCTGCTCAGAAGTACCTCACTAACCCAACTTCCCTCCCCGCTTGGATATGGTGCTGTGCATGAACAGGTGGTAACTGTGCTCAGGATAGCTCCACTTGCTGACCATTTGCTCCATGCCAGCAAAGGGCTCTGGATTTCATGTGTCAGCTCAACTTTGCTGTTAACAATCTGTTACTCTCCCCTTTCATAGATGAGGAAACTGAGGCTCATAGGGGGAAAGCAACTTTTTCAAACTTTTACAGCTGGCAGTTGCCAGAGCCAGGACTCAAGCCTGGATGGGTCTGATCTCAAAGCTGGTGCCCGTGCGCTGGTTCTAGAGGGTAGGAGGCCATTGGGCAGGGAACTGCCCTTGGTCTGGAGTTCCCAGGGCTGGCAGCAGAAACAGACAATCCTCCTGGGTGGTGCTCCAAGGTGTCAGTGTTTCAGCTTGCCTAGGGACTTCCAGCAAACAGGAGGTGGGCTCCAAGTTCCTCCCTGTCCTAGGAGCTGGAGGCAGGGCCTGCCTCAGTGGAGGCGGGGCCTGAATCCCTATTGTTAGTGGAGGGCCGGAAGCCCACCAACCAGGCCTATCCACATGAGGCCAGTACAGCTCAGAGGAACCTGGTCATGGGCACAGCCTGGGTGAGAGAGAAGTGGAGGCACAGCTGCCCAAGGTGCCCCTGCTTAAGCTGAGGAAATGGAGCCTCTAAAACTTACTATATGAAAGTTAAACATAGAACTACCATGTGACCCATAATTCCACTCTCAGGTAGGTTTTTCAAAGAATTGAAAGTAGAGCTGGAACAGATATTTGCACACTCATGTTTCTAGCAGCATTATTCTCAGAAGTCAGAGGTGGAATCAACCCATGTGTCCATTGCTGGATGAATGGATAAAGAAAATGTGGTGTACATACAACAGAATATTATTCAGCCTTTAAAAAGAAGAAAATTCTAACACATCATACAAGGGTGGGAACTTTGAGGGCCTTATGCCAAGTGAAATAGACACAAAAGACAACTACTGAAAAGGCAAATGGTGTAGGAATTGACTTATATGAGGTGCTGAGAGGAGTCGAACTCATAAAGTAGCGCAGTGGTTGCCAAGGAATGGCATGTTTAATGGGTAGAGAGTTTGGGAAGATGAAAAAATGAAGGTGGATGGTGGTGATGGTTGCATGGCCACGTGAATGCCACTGAACTAGATGTTTAAAAGTGGGTGAGTGGCAAATTTTATGTCATGTATATTTTATCACGGTAAAAAATCAAAGCTGAGAATTTTACCTAATTCTGGTAAGAATTCTTCATAGACAAAAAAAGAAAGAAAAGAAAAGAAAAAGAAAAGTCATGCTCCCTAATGTTTTCTGCTTGCTCCTTGTACACCAGGCAACCCACTGGACAAGTCCACCCGTAATCCATTTAGTCCTTTGCAACAATCACAGTGGAAATTATTTCTCCCATTTTCCAGCTGAGGAAACTGAGTCCCATAGAGACTCCCCAGTCTGTACAGCTAGGAAATAGCTTGAGCCCGTGTTCCTAACTGCCATGCTGAGGCAGGGAAGTGACTCTGAAAGGAACATTCAGCTCAAGGGTGACAGCACTGACTCCTCAGACTCTTCATGGTGCAGAGGCCAAGTGGAAAAGAGGCAGAACGGAAGCCCTTGGTGTGTTTGACCTCTAGGCAGAGTGGAGAGGCAGCCTGGAGGCTGGCAGAGAGGACTCAGGAGAGACCAGGAGGGAGCTGTCCTGACGGAGGACAACCTTTCATCTTGGGACAGCTTTACCATCCTGTGTTTAATTGCCTGCTGGGAGCTGGGCAGAATCTGAGCATGTCCAATAAATGTTTCATTCTACCCTGAGCAGGCCCTTGTGGGCAAAATAAGCTCCTTTGTCCAGGATGAAATAAAAGGGTAAGCATTTCTAGGCCACTTACACAGGAATTTATGCATTTAATATAGAATAACCTTCAGCTCATACAGGCAGAGCAACTGGTCCAGGCCCACACAGGAGATTGGCACTGAAGATATGAACCCAAGGTCCCTGGCTTCTGGCCTGGGACCAGCAGAGTTGCACCACTCTCCGGAGCTTTCTGAGAGCTAGAGCTGCTTCCCTTTCTGCTTTGGGTCCCCCTTCTCTGGTCTTCTAATGGTGTAGTCATCAGCAAGGCCGGGGGTGCAGGAAATCCCTATGACATCAGATCCGCAGCAACCCTCTTCCCTGCCCTGAAGGGCCTGGATCACTGAGTCACTAAAACCATATGTGGGTGACTCTTCCTGGGAAGATCCTCCAGATCTGACCCCTGCCTCCCGGCCAGCCTCATTTCTTATCATCCTCTGCACCCCTCCTCCTCCTCTAGCTCCTCTAGCCATATGCTCTCCCTCTCTTGGTCTTCACCCCTGCTGTCCCCTCCTTCAGCCCTTCTGCCATCTTGGCTGACCCAACCACTACTCAGGCCTCCAGTCTTTAATGTTACTGCTTCTGAGGAGCCTTCCCTAGTGTGGCTGTGGCCAAAGTCTGTTTTTCCCCATCTTTCCATCAGCTTGTCATGCTGTGGGGCTTGCTTGTTGCTGTGATGCTGAAAGCAATGCCACCGGTTTTCAGATACCAGCAGGGCCATCCATGGTGGACAGGTGTCAGCTAAGCTTCAGAGTAAGACAGAAGAGGTAGAAGAACCTGGCTGCCCACTCCCAAAACAATTAGCCATTGAAAACCCTATGAATAGCAGAGAAACACTGTCAGATATAGTGCTGGAAAATGAGTTCCCCAGGCTGGAAGTCATTCAAGAAACAACTGGGGAAGAGTTGCCACCTCAAAGTAGAGTCAACCTTAATGACAGGAGTGGAGTAAAGCCCGTGGGACCTCCACTTGCTGATGTAGCACAACTCAACAATGGCCTAAACATAAAAAGATGGTGTGCACGGCACAGTGTTGGGTAGTGTTTCATGCTGCTGTACTTAAGTTTGCTATGAGTCAGACCTGATTCGAGAGTACCTAATAATAAAAGTCTGTTTTGTGGCCAAATTACCCAGGCTCTTCCCTGAAGTGACCTTTGAGACTTTACAGAACAAGGCACCTCCATTATCCCTATTAAAGCTCATCCTTGGACATGGTTGGTGTCTGATCCCCTGTGTAGACCTGGCTGTCTAGAGCAGGGGCAGCCAGACCTTTGTAGCTGTCTATCAAAACTGCCCATGCCTGGTCCAGGGTCTCTAACCAGAGACATGCAGACTCTGCTCAGGGAGATGTTTCAGCTGCAAATCTTCCATCTGTCTGGCAGGTCTGCCCTCCAGAGCACAGGTTGACGAGGGCTTCTGAGAACATTCATGGCACACTGGGCACAGCTCTGAAAGTCCAAAGAATTTCCAATGTAGTTGGGACAATGTGACATTCTCTCTCTCCTCTCTCCCAGTGCTACACACATTCTCAGTATCACTCTTGTCCTCTGTGACAGCCGTCCCTAACCTTTTTGGCAAAAGGGACTGGGTTTTTGTGGAAGCCAATTTTTCCCTGGACTACAGTGGGTAGGGTGGCTTTGGGATGACTCCAAAACATGATATTTATTGTGTAAATATAGATGAAGCTTTGCTTGGTTGTCCACTGCTCACACCAGTACCAGTTCATGGCATGGGGACTGGAGACCTCCCTACTCTGTGATATCACACTCTGTTAATGATAATCGCATGTATCGTTTGAGGGACTGGGATTTAGCTGTTGGTAGAGCACTGCTCTGCAGTCTCTGAGGTCCCCGGTTCGATTCCCAGCACCACAAAAATGGGAGAAGGATGTGGCAATCCACTCCCAAGGCAATCCAGAAACAATCAGCCATTGAAAACCCTACGAGGGTCACTATGAGTCAGAAACGACTCGACAGCACCTAACAACAACATGTATCATTTGATGTTTAGCCTTGCTACGTGCCAGCTACCTTGCCAAATGATTTCCTTCCAATATTCCTCTTTACAAAACTATATGGCATGCAGAACTGTCAGCCTCATTTTACAGATGAATTATCTGTGGCCTGGTACTTACCTCCTTTGCCCAAAGATCTCTGCTGCCTCCGTTGACATTAGAACAAAAGCCAGATCCCTTAGGGAGACCCTGCAGACCCTTCATGAGCTTCCCATGCCTATATTTCTGCCCTACCCCCTGCTGCCCAGCTCCGCTAAGGGCTTCCCTTCTGGGCCATAACCCTGTGCCATTGCACACACTGCTCCTGCCCGGGCAATATCCTTCCTGCTTTTTCCATTTGAGGAACATTGGTCTATTCTTTAACAGCTCGCTCAAGCATCTGAAAGGCCAACTCCATCTCACTTACTTGGAACACCTGTGTGTGGGGGGCGTGTGTTTGTGTATGCGCGCACATGCGCATATGCACCCTTTCATGTTGTTTACATGTCTGTGTTGTTCTTTAGGCTGGGAGCTTCCTGAGCCCAGGTGCCAAGTCTAAGCCATGCTGATATCCTTAGCCCTGAGCATAATACCCAGCACAGAGCAGGTCACAAGCAATGTTTGGGGATGAACGAATAGCCCAGTGGAATATTAGAAGAGGAAGCTCAAAATGCTTTCCTTGACAAAAGACAATCAAAAGGCAGTGGGAGAGGTCAGCATGCTGGAGGGACTCACCAGCACCCTGGGAGTGGCTGAGGGAGGGGCAGGCCCCAGTATTCCTTTCTCAAGAAATATTTTTAATGAGCTTCAGGATGACTCATTCCTTGACAGTTTCAATGCACCTATGACTTCCAAAGAGACCTCAGACCCCTGCCTTAGCTCAGAAATCCTCTGTGGGCTCCCTACATTCACACATATTCTTTAAGTCAGCGTAGGACACATGCTGCTGCAGGAGCACACAGGGAATTTCAGTGGCCTCTCCTGGATGCCCACTGGTGGCTGACTGCAGGCACTATTTTATGTCAGCCTCCCCAAATGATGGAGCCTCCTCTGTGCTCCTAGGATGGCTGAGGCTGAGAAAAGAAGACGTCGTAAATCACAGCAGCTCTTAAATCTTCTGTTCAGAGGTGACTCACATCATGTCGCCTCATATGTCATGACCAAGGCAAGTCATATGACTGCACCTCACTTCACAGAGAAGCGCAGTCCTAGCTTCAGCCTGGAAAGCAGAGACACTGAGATCTTTGGCCAATAGCCTTCAATGCCACTGCACCCACCAATTTAACATTTCCTGTGGATCTATGTGCCCCACATAGTAGGAGGTACAGAATAGGAGGTGGGCCATCTGCTCACGTGTCCCTTCTGGGAAGCCTCCAGTGACCCTGGCAGGCTTAGTTATCCCCTTTCCGCACTGTCTTATGGAGCCAAAGCTCTGCACATACCATTTTGCTACACTTGCCTTTTCTATCTTTGTTGTTGTTGTTGTTAAGTGCTGTTGAGTCAGCGTCTGACTCATAGTGACCCTACTACGTACAATAGATGAAACACTGTTGTCATGCTTCTCTGCTATTCATAGGGCTTTCAATGGCTGATTGTTTTGGGAGTGAGTTGCCAAGTCCTTCTCCCAAGCCTACAGCACCTGGTGTTATCAGGTGGTCTCCCATCCAAGTACTAACTAGGTCCGACCCTGCTTACCATCTGAGCTCTGAAGGGATCAGCTGCCACAGGGGTATGGCTACAGGCATTTCTCTCTTTAGTGCTTGGCAAATGCCCAGGCTTCCTTCTTCCATCTCTTCCACCCTCCCTTCCTTCTTTCTTTAACAGATACATACCAAGCACCTAGATGTGCCAGTGCTGTAACTGGTGTTTCAAGATCCAGCTCAAATATCATGCATTCTTGGAAATATTCCCTAGTCCTCCCACTTAGAATCAAGTGCTCCCTGTTTTGGATTCCCAGCACCTTGAATGCCCTTCAACTTGTTGCTTTGGGTTTTGGGACATACACACTGTCTTTGACCTCTAGAATATGAGCCTTGGAGGGATGGGGCCTATGTTTCATTCATCTCTGTGTCCCCCGTCCCTGCACTTGTGCTCAGAAAAGAATTGTTAACTGACTACCCACTGATGAGTGAATGAGTGAATGGATGGTCAACAATCATTGCACACAAGGCAAGCAATGATTTATTGCTGCACTTAAAGTCCAGACTTATCCCCGCAGCCTATATATACCCTTCCCTGAGCTGGCCCTTGTCCACTTTCTCCAGGCCTGGTTGTCCTGCAGATCATTAAACACACCAAGTTCATTCTTGTTCCCCTTCTGGACCATTCTGGTTTCAGTTCATCTCTAGGCTGGCTCCCTCTCCTTGTTCTAGTCCCAGACCAAATGCTACCTCCTCAGGGTGGCTTTCTCTATCCATCCCACCCAAAAGACTCCTCATGGCCCCCTTTATCTTGTTGCCTGTTTTATGCAGTTCAAAGAGCTTTTCATCGGACATTATTTAACTCCTTCATTTGCTTATGTACCTTAGTTTGCCTCTTCCTTCTAAAGTACAAAGTTTTTGAGAGCTGCCGATAGCGGCCTTAGCTGGCCTATTCACAGTGTATCCCTGGGACCCTGAGAAGCGCCTGGCACACAGCAAGTGCTCAGCTCGCATTTGCTGAACGAGTGAAAGCGTATAGCCTGAAAGATGGGGGATCCAGCCATTTCCTGCCCACTAAACAAGCCCTAAACCTTGAACCTCTTGCTCTTCTCATCACATCCACCAATGGGGATGGATGCCTGCAGAGCAGGCCATGAAGTGCCTGTGCATCTAGAACATTCTTTCCTTGATGCACATAGACATCCTTTAGGGGAAAAGAGAGCACTCGGCATAGGAAAAGAGAGGACCCTCAAGCCCATCTCCTTGCCACCCAACTCCTGGCTCCACCCACCTAACTCCGTCCAGCCCTGTGAGCTGAGACACACACACACCAGCTTTAAGAGCTAGGCTGGGTGTTGCTCCTGTTCTACCTTTGAGGAGAGGGCATGCGAGGCCACACCAAGGCTGGCAGGGCAGACACAGACTTCAAAGGCTTCGTCTTCAACTGCTGGCTGCCAGGCAGCTGAGAGGCCGAGCGGCTGGAGGCAGGGTGGGGCGCAGCAGGCAGCACCGGCACAGGCTGGGGTTGAGAAGGGGCTGTCTGCCCAGCTGGGGAGAAGCATGTTCAGCTCTCCTTTTGCTCTTTGTAGCCTATGACAGCCACTCAAGGGCAGGGTGGGGAAGATTCATCCCTGGGTCCTCAGCACCTCGAATGAGACTCTCGACTCTCACGTCTCTCAGAAGTGTCTTTCCTGAAGTGTGAGGAAATCAGCCCTTGTGTCCCCTCATATTAGTTCACTGTTTTCAGAGGGCAACTTTGTGTGCTGTAAAAATACACTTCTTTGATAAAAAGCATACTTCCTGGCCAGGTGTGGTGGCCCATGCCTATAATCCCAGCATTTGGGAGGCTGAGGCAGGAGGAGTGATGTAATTCAAAGCTGCCCTGGGCTTCATAGTGGGTTCCAGGACAGCCTGGGCTACACAGTGAGACCTTGTCTCAAAAAACCAAACAACAACAAACTCCCCCACAAAAAAACATACTTCCAATGTGTGTACCCTTTCTCCTTTTAGGAACATGCCCTGCAGATAGGATTAAAAGCACACACAGACCCATTCAGTAATTTTTTCCTTCAACTGTATATGGAAAATGATCTATTAAGATCTGGTGAGTGTCAGACGCTGAACTAGGCCTTGAGATATTCTCATGAACACACAAACATGCTCCCTTGCATTCCCTTAGCAATGGCAGTGCTTAGTCAGGTGCCATGGTGCATGCCTGTAATCCCAGCAACTCAGGAGGCTGAGACAGGAGAACCTCAAATTCAAGGCCAGAGGCGGTCTGTACAATTTAGCATGACCCTGTCTCAAAAAAAAAAAAAAAAAAATGAAAGAAATTAAAGGTGCATCCCAATGGTAGAACACTTGCCTAGCATGTGCAAAGCCCTGGGTTCAATAATCCAGTACTACAAAAGGAGAAATAAAATTGCATAGTAGGGGAAAGAGGTGTCCAGTGGCCATCATCTATAGTAAAAATGGTTAAGGACTTCAAGTGAAAAGTATAAGTGCTGGTGGGACAAGGGTCAAGAATTCTTCTAGCAACGTTTTTTGCCAGGGAAAAAAGGCAGCAGCCCCAATATCCACCCAGAGGGGAGTGTCAAAGAGAACTGTGGTGCATCCCTACTTTGACTTACCACGTATTTGTTAAAAAGAGAGAAGCAGTTTATAGGAATCCACAGTGAAAGATGTCCCCAATTCAGTGTTACATACTTCAGAAAGGTGTACGGCATGCTTGAATACTAACAAGTATTAAGATTTTGTGTGTTATTAATATTTGCATAGGAAAAGACTGGAAGAATATGTCCCATATTGTTAACAGCTGTTATTTTGGGGGAGGGCAATACCTGTGACTTTTATTTTTTAAACGTTCCATAATGTTTGAGTTGTTAAAAATAGATGCGCACTACCTTGGTAAAAAGAAAAAGGTATGGGGATAAACAGATGCTGATCTATCTTTCTTTCTTTCTTTCTTTCTTTCTGCCGTGCTGGGGATGGAACCCCAGGTTTCACCTATGCTAGGCAAGGGTTCTAACACTGAACACCACCTCCAGCCCAATGCTGACCATTTTTGAGGCTACCTAGCCATCCAGAATAAAGGCTAGTCTGAGAGTGAGGCCCTTTTTCTCTCTCTCTTTCCTTCTTCCTTCCTTCCTTCCTCTCTCTCTCTCTCTCTCTCTCTCTCTCATTCTTTCTTTCCCTCCCCCCCACTCTCTCTTTTAACAGAGTCTCATTGTGTAGCCCAGACTAGCCTCTTGCCTCAGCCTCCCGAGCACTAGGATTGCAGGCATGTGCTACCACACCTGGCTTGAAGGTCTTCCTTCTTGAAGACAAGCCTCTTTCCACCAGGGCTAGAATCTCAAAAGAGAAAAATCCCAGTGGGTAGGGGACAGAGGGATCTCATAAGGGTCAGCATGGAGCAGTGTGAGCTTCGACCTTGAGTCGAATCCCTGCTCTAGTATTCTGCAGCTGGAGGGCCAGGTGGGTTGGTGGGCCAGGTGGGTTACCAGGCTTGTTTCCTTTCCTGTAGGAAGGATAAAATACTTTCTTCCTCACAGGATTGTTTGCAGATTAACTGAAATGCTACATTAGAATTCTCTTGGAAAGCAACTGCTCGGTGGTTCTAAACAGAGGGAGTGCTTTTGCCAGACCTGGAAGCATCATATGGAATTGTTGGAAGAGGAGAATAATTTTCCTCTTGGCTCTTCTTGCAGAGAAATGAAGTTTGCTTACGTCATCTACCTCAGAAAATCTAGTAACACGTCTGCTTGTTGATAAGCGGCACTGACTTCAGCCGGCTTCCCTCGCAGCGCCCTTTGGCTCAGTCATTGTTTGTTGATTGAATAAGTGAGTGGCTTACTCCAAATCCAAAGTGACTTTTTGCTGTCACCAGGTGGGAAGCTCAGCTGAATAATTCACCGAATGAAATCCTCCTCTCAGCTCCCAAATCGACTTGGTAGAATGGACTGTGGAATGCCAGGAGGCACAGTTCCACATCCAAGGTCTGTGCTCATGGAAAAGGCAGGGACCTTGACGCAAGCTATGACCAGTTAAGACTGGCTGAGATGGTGGTCAGAGCTCTGTTTGAAGAACAGGGCAAAAAGTGAAAGCTAGAACCTGGACGAGGTAGCCCACATCTGTAATCCCAGGGACTTGTGAGGCAGAGGCAGGAGGTTTGCAAGTTCAAGGCCAGAGGCAGCCTGTGTAATTCAGTAAGACCCTATCTTAAGATATTGTTGTTGTTAGGTGCCATCGAGTTGGGTCCTACTCATAGTGACTCTATGTGCAACAGAGTGAAACACTCCCCAACACTGCGCCATGTCCAACACTCTGTCAGTTCTTCTGTGCTGTTCATAGGGTTTTCAATGGTGAATTGTTTTAGGAGTGGATTGCCAGGTCCTTCTCCCTATCCTGCAGCACCTGGTGTTCCCAGGCGGTCTCCCATCCAAGGACTAACCAGGCCTACCCTGCTTAGCTTCCGAGATCAGGTGGAATCAGATGCCAGGGTTCTCTGGCTGCAGAGGACCTTAAGATAAAAAATTTAAAATGGGCTAGGGGTGCAGCTCAGTGTAGAACACTTGCAATGCATGTGTGAGGCCCTGGGTTCAACCCCCAAGTACTTCAATCAATCAATCAATCAATCAATCAATATAAGAAAAAGTGAAAGCCCAAGAAGGTTCTGGCCTTGAAGTGCAGAGAAGGAACCACTAAATTGACCTTGGGGCTCTGTTTAAGACACATCGGGCCCTGGGTCAAGGCATGCTGGGACCTCAGGACCAAGATAATGGAAAGGCAAGAGGGCTGGGGCACCCAAGGGGGGTCCTGAGGGCCAATACTTGGAACACAGAGTGGTGGGCTAAGCTTCAGCTTGATTCCAGCTGGCATCAGTTCTGAGGGAGGAGGGACCAGCATTAACTAAGTATGGCAAGCCTGAGAGGAAGGAAGGGAAGTGGTCAGTTTACCCATAGCAGGAGCCCAGCCAATCTAGCCAGCTCAAGCTCTGGTACAGAGCAAGTCTTCAGCCACTAGATGCTGGCATTTGCTATTATTATGAGCTGGGCATGGTGGCTCACTTCTGTAATCCTGGTGACTTGGGAGGCAGAGGCAGAAGGTTCCTGAGTCTGAGGCGAGAGGCAGCCTGCATAACTTAGTGAGACCCTGACACAAAATAAAAAGTAAAAAATGGGCTGAGGATGTAGCCCCGTGAGAGAGCCCTTGCAAAGTATGTGTGAGGCCCTGGGTTTAAATCCTGAAGACCGTGGGGGGTGGGGGGGGAAGATTGCTACTGTATTACATGGAGGTTGGGAGCTGCTCAGAGCTGAGCTGAGGCTCAGGGCACTCTCCAGGGGCCCTGGCTTCAGGGGTGAGCTAGCTCCAAGTCAGAGTACAAATGGAATTCTTGCAGGAAACTCAAGTAAGAAGATACTATCGCTGCTTTCCTGTATACCAAGCGCTAATAGAAGCCCTTCACTTGCCTTAACTCGCAACTCCCCACGATACATGCTAGGATGATTCCCATTGTACATGTGGAGAGATTCAGTCTCAGCGAAGGTAACTCGCCCAAGGTCAGGCAACAAATGAGAACTCCAGCCTGGGCCATTGGAGATTGGATGACAAGCACAGCCCCATCACTCGGGTACACGAATGTCTGACTTGGTGCTGAATACTTAATTCAGCTCACAGAGCCTCCCATGTCCCCAGGGCAAATGCCAGAATCTTGTGTTACAGGTGCAAAAAGCAGCGTAGAGGTGCCATGGCGTGCCCAAGCACACACACAGCCAGAGGATGACAGTGTGGGACAGGAGCCGGGGTCCTGCTGTCAGTCAGAATCTAGATATGGAGACTTTCCTACCAAGCTGAGCCTCGGCCAGCAGCTCAAAAGCTGAGCAGAGGAGCCACCTGGGGCCTCCAAACTCCCCCAGGCACATGGGCACCAGATGGGGAATGCGAGACCGTTCCTGGGCCCCACCTGGCAGAGGGGTGCGGCTGCTCTCCTCCCGACCTCCCTACCCTGGCCAGGACAGACACAGACACCTGGCAGCTGAGGCTGCCGAGAGGGGCCGCAAAAGCCAGCTTGAGGCTGTGCCTCCTGGCCCAGCTCTGGAGGTCATTGTGAAGAAGGGAATGTATGTACCCAGTGGTTGGCTGGACCCTGGCACCCCAAAGGGCTGGAGGTGGAGGCTGATGGAAGGGGCCAACAGTCCCCACTGGAGAGAACAGGGACCGAGAGAGAGGCAGTCCCCTCTTCTGGTCTCCCCGCCACCTACCTCCCCACTACCCATTCCTCTTCTGCCCTGAAGCTGGGGGTGGGTGGGAGGGTGGCGGGGTGGGGAGTCTTTCTAAAACACAAGTTGGGCTCCCTCAGCCTGTGGTTCTGGCTCCTCCTCCCTGGCTATTTAGCCTGGCCTTCTACATCCTGAGAGTTACCTGGCTCTTGCCTTTCTCCCTAGCCTCATTTCCTACCATGTCTGCCACCTGCCCTCCAAACACATGCATGCTCACGCTCATGCCTAGGCACACACGCTTCTACAGCCATTTAGAGCAGTTTTCTGGACACACCAAGCCCTCTGGAGCTTGGTGGATTTCTACCTGGATTTCTATCTGCTGTTCCCTTTGCCTAGACTGTTCTGTCCCCATTCTTTACCCAGCTAACCCCTACTTTGCCCTGATGTTGACCATCACAACTCAGCTCTGGCAACACCTCCTGGCCAAAGCATTCCTGATCCCAAAGCTGGGTCAGGTGCCCTATCTGTTGCCCTAACCCTGTCGCTACGTGGATTAGGCTGGATTGGAATAGTCTTGCTGTGTGTCTCCCTTGTTGGCCTGTGAGCTTCTTTTCTTGGGCTGTGTCACCTCTGCCTCTGCCTCTGCCTCTGCCTCCCCTGAGCCCAGCCAGGGCTTGGGGAGGGCAGATTAGGGCCCGGTCAATGGTTACAAAGTGGCTGGATGAACAAACGAGGGAATCTCAAGCATTCTCCATATCTACTTCCTTCTGTCTCTTCCTTCAACACCATGCAACTGGCGCCAAGAGGGTTAAAGGAGGAGATGCTCCGATGTGTTAGCAGCCTGGGGACCAGGTGAAAACAAATGGTTACCAGGCTGCCATGCCACATCCGCCAGGCTCCTGCTTGTTCCTGGCACCACATATGGTCTGCACACTGTCTGCCCGCCGCAGAGAAGGGCTGAGCCAAGAGGGCTCTGGAGGCTGCTGGGCGTGGAGGGTGTGTGAGTGCGTGCGTGTATGTGCATGTGGTGGTGTGTGTTTAGTGGGGCAGAGGGGGAGGAGCAGAGAAGGAAAGCAAGTGAGGTGAATGAGGAAGGAAAGGAGGGAAGAGAAAGAGTGATGGAGAATGAGAAAAAGAAGTCAGGTAGAGGAAATAGAGAGGAAGGCGAAGAGAGGAAAGGGATGCACCATTTACCCAGAGGAAAAATGGAAATGCAGCTGGGACTTCCAGCCCAGCTATGAGCTAGGAAGCCATGGACCACTATTTCAGCCAGATAGGGGCACTTCCGGGCAACACAGAACCCAAAGGAGAGAAAGGGGAAGGAAGAAGATCGAAACCTGGAGTGTGTCGATTGATCTAGGAAGGCCTCCAGGGCATCCTGGTCCTACTCTGGGGTGACTGTACCCAGTACTCCCCTTAGACTCTGTTCTTCAGTGGCTCCCCATGCTTTGGAGTGCCTGGAAGTTTTCTAAGTCCCCCTCTGCGGCCTGGGACTGGCTAGGCTGGCTGCATGGGACACCCTGAGCTCCCGCTTGACCAGCATAGACTCTTGGATCCATTTCCCTCCTTAACCAGATGTCCCGGGGAGCTTCAGCAAGTCTCGTGCTTTTGTGGCTGTCTGGACCCCAGTTCCAGGAAGGCAGCCTGGGTGAGTGGGTTGTTCCTGCTGGCCACTGTGTAATCACTTTGGCAGAATTTTGTGAGTTTGGGTTACCAAAATGAGGCTAATTTGCTGACCCAGTGGCTCAAATTGTTTATATAAATGGGGAACCTGCAAAAAATGTTTTCCCTGCATACCCTACGAGAAGCACTGGCTACACCCTCAAATAAACTAGGTTGGAGGGGGAAAGGGTATCTCTTAGGAGAAAAAGCCTTGGTCTCTTCCCTGAGAAGTAGATGCAGGTGTGGCCACTGGCCCAGCCAGTGTCTCCCTCCTCACTTTGCCCATCAAACTAAGTTCTGAGAGGAAGACAGACCTTGCCTCCCATCAGCTGAGCAGTGTAGGGAGGAAATGTGTTGGGACATCACTGTGCTTTGCACCCTGGAAAAGAGAATGGGGAGCTGGACTTAGGGATGTTAGAAAATTCTTAAGGGAAGGTAGCCCTGATTCAGATCTAAATGTGAAAGAGGAAATACAGAAGCTTCTTGAAGAAAAAGTGACTCGGGGGTAGGTAAAAATTTCATGAACAGGACACAAAAACTTTTACCATAAAGAAAAAGATTGATAAATTCAATGTCATTCAAGTTAATAACTTCAGTTCATGAGAAGACATCATGAAGAAAACAAAAAGGTAAACTAAGGGAGTATTTGGAATGCATTCCTACGACAAAGGACTCATACCTGGTATATACAAAGAATTCCTTTTCTTTTTATAGTACTAGGGGGCTGAACCCAGGGCCTCCCACATACTTTGCAAGTGCCCTTCCACTGGGTTTCACCCCTGGTCCAATTTTTATTTATTTATTTATTTATTTTGAGTCAAGGTCTTGCTAAGTTATGCAGGCTGCGTCTGGCCTCGAATTCATGATCCTCCTGCCTCCACCTCCTGGGTTGCGGAGATTACAGGCATGTGCCACTGTGCCAGACTTATACAAAGAATTCTACATATCATAAGAAAAAGACAGACAATCCAATTAAAAACTGGGCTAAAACCTTGACCCATCACTTGACAAAAGCAAAACTGGAAATGGCTGGTAAACATAAAAAGATAGCGGGCATCAGTAGGAATCACGGAGATGGAAACCAAACCCACAGTGAGCTACCACCTCACACCCACCTGAATGATTAATATTTAAAAATATGGCAGTGACAAGTCTTGGTGATGATGTGGAACATTGGAATGCTTACATTTTGCTGGTAGGAGAGAGGATTAGTATGACCATTCTAGAAAACTATGGGCAGTATTTTTAAAAGTTGATCAGATGCACACCTGGCATAGCCATTCCACTCCTGAGTATTTGCCCAATAGAAACGTGGGCACAAATGCACCAAAAGCTATGTACAAGAATTTCCCTGAACTCATAGAGATAGAAAGCAAGGTCATGTTTCCCAGGAGCTGGGAGCAGTTGACAAGGGAGAGTTATTATTGAATGAATACAGAATTTCAGTTTGGGATGTTGAAAGAGGCTGGAAATGAAAAGAGGGAACAGGAGCACAATATGAGTGGACTTCATGTAACTGAACTGGACACTTAGTGTGATGAAAATGGAGGAGCCTGGACGACATTATGTTAAGGGAAATAAGCCAAGCATAGAAAGATACATTCTGCCTGTTCTCACTCATGAGTGGAAGTTAAGACAGCTGATCTTATAGAAGCAGACCTGAGGTCACTGGAGGCTGGAAAGGGTAGGAGGGAGGGAGGATGGATAACAGGCACCCAAATGCAGTTAGAGGCCAGGGGCTGTGGTGAACTCCTGTAATCCTAACTACTTGAGAGGTAGAGGCAGGAGGATCATAGGTTGGAGGCCAGGGGCAGCCTGAACAACTTGGTAAGCCCCTGTCTCCAAAAAATATAATAATAATAATGATGATAATTCTTTTTTAGAAAAGATACTGGGGTACAGCTCAGTGGTGAAGCACTTGCCTAGCATGGAGGTTTTGGATCCAACCCTCACTACTGCAAAATACAGTTAGGCAAAATAAATTCTAGTGTTCTAGAGAACAGGAGGGTCACTATGGTTAACATTTATTATATATGTCAAAACAACTAGAAGATTTTAAATCTTTCCAACACAAAGAAATGACAAATGTTTGAGATGATGAAAATGCTAATTACTGTGATTTGATCATTACACATTGTATAAATGTATCAAAATGCCACACAGTAGTCTATAAATATGTACAACTATTATGTTTCAATTAAAAATTAAAAATTTTTAAATGATTAAGATAGTACATTTTATATTATATATAATTTACCATAATAAAATGGAAAATGCTCAAAGTGACCTTTTTCCTATTTGAAAAGATCCAAATACCCATTAAGAGTAGAATGGAAGCCCGGTATGGTAGTGCATGACTGTAATCCCAGCAACTTGGGAGCCAGAGCCAGGAGGATCAACAGGTCAAGACCAGAGGGAGCCTGCATACTTTAATGAGAATCTGTCTTAATTAAAAAAAAAAAAAAATGTGGGCTGAGGTGCAGCCCAGTGGTAGAGCACTTGCAACGTATGTGTGAGGGCCTGGGTTCAACCCCCAAGTTCTGAGAGAAAAAAAAGAAGAAGAAACAGAAAAGCTACAAGTTCAAGCCCCTATCCCACCACTTGGGCAAGTTACTGAAATGTTTTCTACCTCATGGTGGCATGAGAACGAGACAATTTGTCAGTTGCTTTACACAATGCTTACTGAATGGTAAGTGCTTGCATTAGTCCTAAGGGTTGTTGTTATTGTTACCTTGGTAGAACAAAGGATGGAATTAATAATAATAAATAATAATACAGGCCCACAATTGCAAAATACTAAATGACCTACAAAACAACATTGAAGTTTTCTTTCAGAAATTTAGTGACAAAACCTTGTTGTTCTTGTCTTACCTGAAACTATTTATAGTGTTCATTTGTTGTTGTTAGGTGCCATCAAGTTGGTGTCCAACTCAGAGCGACCCTACGTACAACAGGCGAAACACTATTGTTAGTGCTTCTCTGTCATTCATAGGGTTTTCAATAGCGGATTGATTTTTGGGAGTGCATTGCTGGGTCCTTCTCCCAAGCCTACAGTATCTAGTGTTCCCAGGCAGTCTCCCATCCAAGTACTAACCAGGTCCGACCCTGCTTAGCTTCTGAGATCTGACACCGCAGTGCTACAGCTGCAGGCAGTCTTCATTTAGTGGGTGAGTATTCTCGGAGTTTCCTGCAGAATCGTTAATAAGTTTTATTATGGGGACATGCTTCCTTTCTATTCAAACTCTTTTATAAAATATTGTCTATGGACTTTGCACTTTTTATACAATCTGAACATTTCTGAATTTCAAGGCGCATCTAGTGTTCTAAGTTTCTGTCCTAAGCACTTTGCATGAAGGAACACATTCAGTCTATGTGTCAGTTCTTTCTACTTGGGCAGGGCAGGAGAAGGGGAAGTTTTCTGAGGAGGTGATACTTCACCTGAGTCTGGAACCAGGAAGAAGATAGGGAAGAGCATTCTGGTTGACTGCAGCAACAGATGCAGAACTCAAAGGATTGAAAATGAGGGCTGCATTGCCAAGCTGAAATGGTTCAGTATAGCAGGAGGGGAGGGGAGAAGAGGGGAGAGCACCAGGACAGGAAGCTGGGAGTTTGGCAGGGACCAGATCCCCTGAGGGCCTCACACACACAGCTGAGTTCCCTGCAGGCAATGGGGCCACTAGTTTCACCAGGGGAAGGCCCAGGTGGAATGTGTCTGTTCCGGAAACTCAGGTGGGCTGTACACTCTTTCAAGTGTCTTGCGGAAATCCAGCATTGCTCTGCCTGCAGCCTCCCCCAATCCACCCAGACCACACATGGAAATGAGGCTGCTTTGGCATGGTTTGCCTGGCACAACTCAGCTTCTAGAAAAATGTATCTGTAAGAATCGATCATGCAGTGGCAGGAAACCAACAAGGAAGCAGGCAAGTGAGGAGTCAGTAAACAAGTTCTGTGGGCAAAACCTCCAACCACGATTTCCACTGGTGTCCCGCGGCTTTTGCGGCATTGGGGCTGAGCTGGCCCACGAGCCAGGCCTGGCCGCCGAAGGGCTCACGGCTCAGCTGCTCCTGGTCTCTGCTCTACAACGCCTGTCAGACACGTTCCGACAGCACCCATGTGCAGCCCAAACAGACACTGTTCACTTCTCGAGTTGGTTTCAAGTTTTGCTCTTTTTATTCCTGTTTTTCATTTAGATTTTTTGGCTGGTTCAAGTTCGAAAGGCAGTTTCAACACTGAGATTGAAGGGAAAGAACGCAGCCTGTAAAAGAGCAGCGCATGTGTGTGTTTTGTGTTGTTAGTCTTGGAGGGGCCCCCATGTCTCCATCTAGCATGGCTCCCCCTGTGTTTTTCTACCCCTAATTCATAACCCTGGTTCTTCCCTCAAGGCACCTGCTTTTGTGTATGGAGTATGTGGCTTTTCAATCCATCTTCTGTATCTTTATTCACATACGTGTAACCACAGCATATAGCTTTGCTCTGAGTGCTTTTAAAAACTTGTGGACGTGGTATGATATTCCACAACTGATTCTTCTTACTTTTTCCTTTGATATTATAAGTAAAAGTAAGTCTTTCTCTTTGATTGGTGTCATATTTCATCTTGGGCATTTCCCGTGTTTTACTTATCCATTCCCCTACCAATGGACACACAGGTTTGCTTCCAGTTCTTTGTCATTTTAACATCTTTATACTTGGCTGGACCACAAGCGTCACAATCAGCTGAACCTGGGATTGAGTTCAGCTTCATCAATTCACCATGTGAACTTAAGCCTCTGTTCTAACATTCTCAAAAAAAAAAAGGGGGGGGGGAGGGGAGACAGGGAATAATGACAGCTCTATCTTATCTTATCCCTAGGGCATTCTCATACCAGACTGTGTGCATCTGCCTTCTTCACTGCTCTATCCCCAGGCTGGCAGAAGGTAGGTGGTCAATAAGTGCGTATGGAACAAAATGACTGTTGAAAGAATCTCCTGAGATACTGCATAGGAAAGGACCTTGGGAAGGCTAAATATACATATATAAATATGAGTTATTATTCCTCATTGTTATTTAAACAAAATGAGTAATTTATAATTCCAATAGTCAAACGTACTTAAATGGCTAGAACACCAGGATTTGCAACCTGCATGTGTCCCAAGATCGTCTCCCTCTTCCCTTGCCTACCTGCCTTCCTTCACATCAGGAAACACTTTCTGAAGATTAATCAGATGGGCCTGGTTTGAGATTGGGACCAGGCCAAGGTGGGGTGGCCTAATCCTCCCTTTTGAGGCTGGTGTCCTGGGGTCACTTACCATCCAAAAGCCTCCCCTGGGCCACCTTGGCCTATAAAACCCCGGTAATGTTCTGCACCCAGCTCACTAAGGTGTTGTGAAGATTAATTATGTCTTGTAAAGGGCTTTGAAGATGAAAAGCGCTTGTTATGGAAGTAAATGGCTTCAGACGCAAAGCTCTCTTCAAGCTCTCTGTGCCTTCACGCCTTCTCTCTGCTCTTCTTGACTTCCAAGGCCGATGGATGAGTTCAGAGGTAAGGGTGACCTCACCACCACCCTTGTGGGAAGCAAAGGTTTAGTGCGGACTTCCTCGAACAACACAGGGACGCTTGACTCCTTGCTGCTAGTTTTAAAATTTAAACTCCTGCTTTATTTCCTAGCTAGCTGAGCTAAGCTGGTTCGAAACACATTAAACAGATTCAGCAGTGGGGTGGTGAAATGTATTTCCGGTACTGAGCTTTTTGCTGCCAAATTTAATTATCCAAGTCGGTTTTAAAAACTGAGTCTCTGCTCCCCTCCCGATGTCTTCCCAGATTTAGAGGTATTTGAAGGGGAGAAAATATGAGTCGAATGTGAGCTAATGGTAAGGAGAGAGCATGGGCATTGGTGTTGGAAGAATGGATGTTCAGATGCCAGCTCAGTCCCTCACCAGATATGGGGCACATTATGTAACTGCTTTGGGCCTCAGTTTTCCAATCCAGCCACTGGGGATAATGATAACCCTATTATATCATCCCACTTGACAAATAAATCTAAGCTTAGAGTGATGTGTCCTGCCATGGGCTTTCAGAGGGAAGGGTATGTGGCAGAACTCCAGCCTGGATCTGCCTGATCCCAAGCCCTGGTTACCCACCTGTGGCCTCACCCCTGGAGGGAAGCTGTTTTTACTTTCATTCTTTGGTGCTAGGGATTAAACCTAGGGTCTTGCACCTGCTAAGCACACACTTTACCACCGAGCTACATCCCTAGCCTGGCAGCTCATTTTCTAAAACCAGAACCTGCAGTCAATCCTATGCCAAGCAGAGAAAGAAGGAAGGAGCCCAGCAGCGTGTTGGGGCTGGAGCAGCTGCTCTAGACCAAGGAGTTGTTTGCTTCCATGTTCTGCATTATATTGGTGTTCTGTATGTGGGCTTCACGTTTCCTGCTGATGTTAAAACTTGCTTGCCCACGTGGGGACTGCTAGCTAGAATCATGCTTTCTTATATGACACAATGGGGTCCAAAATGTCCTCGTGGCTTTGAGGGCTCCTGAGCCCTGGAGGCCTCTTGTACCATTGGGAGCACTCAGGTCTGCGACGTCTCACCTCAATGTAGGCTCAAGAGCTTTGTCTTCACTCCTATCAAGGTTAACTTGGCTAGATCCCTCCTAGAAACCAGGAGCTCTACCCATGCACTCAAGTCTTTCTACCCTTTCTTTCAATAAACATTTACAGAGCTCTTGCTACGACCGAAGCATAAGTTAATCATAATGGCCGTATCTGAAGTTTACCACCCATCGGGCATTGCAGTTTCCAGACACCATCTCATTTAAACCTGACAACAGTGTTTTCCATGTAAATATTAACACTATCACCATTTTACCATTGACAGGAAAAGACTCAGGGTGAAAACGGAGTGCCAGAACCCAGAAAGGAACCCAGATTCTTCTGACTCCATTGCCTGGACTCTTAACCATGACAATATACTGCCTCCTTGAGGGCACACACGTTATCACATTTGCTTTTTCCCTTCAGCCTCCAGCACAGTGTACAGTAGGTGCTCAATAAGTGTATGCTGTTGAGTTCATAAGCAAAGTGGTAGAGAATTGCAAACGTGTAGTACTCCACAGAATTTGCAAAATTCTTTTCACTTATACCTTTTGAGTTAGACACAAGATTTAGATTTCATGTTCCCCCTTCACAAGAAATTGGCAGACAAATAACTTATTTGGGACCATGGAAATAATAAGATGTAGAGCTTCCATAAGACTGTAAAACTCACAGTGAAGACCTAACACCCGATGGAGCTACAGGCCAGAGAAGTGTCTGTCCGGTTGAAAAAATACAAATATTACAAAGCACTAGAACTTAAGCTGAGGTCATATGCCCAGCACATGTTTTCCAAAAACGTTCATGTCACTTACAAGGTGGGTGTGAGGTTTCAGATATTAAAATTATGAAAAAGCAAAGCAAGATGTGAGAGGCAGAGATGGAAAGAGAACAAAGTAAGTTCAGTCTTGTCACCACATTTCTTGAACATAGCTCCCTTTCCAGAAATCTCTCAAGGGTCCAACTTGCCAACCTGACTTCATCTTGAATGGTATAGTTTGTGGAGGGAACCAAGCTATAAATAAGCAGATTGGGAGATTTGAGTCCAGGTTCAAATCCAGACTCAGTTACTTTCCAACACTGTGCCCTTGTATAAGGTCCTTGACTTCATTATCTGCATTTGTGAAATGGAGATAACTATAGGTCTGTTGGGATGATGAACATATTTTTTAAACATCCTTTTTAGAACCATAGGAAGCAAAGATTACAGGAAGCAAAAATTATACAGGTCATTAAATATAATTGCTGTACAATTCAGAATAAGCAAAGTTTTGCTATAATATAAGCAACCTAGCTAGGCACTGTGGTGCATACCTGTAATCCCAGCAGCTAGGGAGACTGAGGCAGGAGGATAGAGATTTAAGACCAGAGGCATCCTGGACAACTCAGTAAGATTCTATCTTAAAATAAAACAAAATTGAAAAGGGGCTATGGATGCAGTTCAGTGGTAGAGCATTTGCCTAGCATGCATAAAGCCCTGGGTTCAATGTCCTAGTCCTGGGGGGAAAAAAAAAAAAAAAAAGGAACCTATAACTTTAGTGGTTTAACACACACACAGTGTTTACTTCTTACTCCTATCTCATATCTGTCATGGGTTAACAGGGTTTGGGGTTGTTTTTTGTTTTATTCTTTTCTTTATCAGGGGGTTGAAGCTAGGGCCCTGCACATACTTTGCAATTGCTCTACCACTGAGCTGCACTCTCAGCTCCATTTTTACTTTTTGTCTTGAGTCAGGGTCTCACTAAATTATGCTGTCTGCCTGTGGCCTTGAACTCGTGATACCCCTGCTTCTACCTCCCAAGTCACTGGGATTACAGGCATGCACCACCACACCTGGCTAAGTTGCTTATTATTATAGCAAAACTTTGGATGCTATTCACTGTGGTCACAAAGGGACTCAGGCTGAGGGAGTAGCCGCCAACTTGTTTGTGGTCATTGTGTCCAATGGGAAAGAGGAATTTGGAAGGTCTCTCAGTGACAATTAAGTCTTTTAACACATGCCACTTTTTGCTTACAATTCATTGGCTAGAACATGTCATATGACCCCTTCAACCACCCAGGGGGGCAAAGGTGTAACCCTACCCAGTGCCTAGAAGGAGAGAGGTTCAGAGTATATGTTGAATGGTATCTACCATTCACTGAGTGCTTAGCACATGCCAAGCACATTGTTCTGAGGGCTTTTCAGATATATGTCTTAATGACCTCAATAGTCCCCTGAAGCAGGAACTTTTATCTTCAGCTTATACTTGAACAACCTGACATTCAGAGATGTGAAACAACTTGTTCAATTCTGCACAGTGAGTAAGTGGCAGGGTCAGAGTTGATGGCCAGGTATGAACCTCCACCTATTGCCCTGAGCTCTGCTCCTGCAGCCAGGCAGTCGTCAAATGAGGTAATAAAACACATTGCTGGAAGAACTAATATTAACTAAGTTCCTCCTAAGTATTAGTCCCTTTACAGGCTCAATTATGCATAAGAGTTAATTTTCTTATGAATAATAAAGGACCTGAGGCTCAGAGAAGTTAAATACTTGCCCAAGATCCACAGCAGGGGTAGGACTTGAACTAAAGTCTTTCCAGATCTAAACTCAATATTTGTTGTACACCCAGAAGAGGAGAAGTCCCTCACATTATTTATCATCGTTTATTATAGTAATAATAAGAGCACTGCAGAGTGGGAGGCAGAAGGGGTAAGAGCATGGGTATCAGGGCTAGACTGCAGCTGAGTTTGAATTTGGGCTCTGCTGCTTCCTAGCTCTGCGACCTTGGGTAAGTATCTCACTTCTTTGTGTCTGAGTTTCTGAATCTGAACCACAGGGCTGACAACTGAACCTACCTCTTGGAGTTATTGTGAGGAATAAATGAGGGCATCATAGTGATGGAAATAATAACAAATATTTTTAAAGAATTTACTGGGTCCAGATACCTGAGCTGAGCTCGGAGCTTCACTTGCATTGGTTTTCTTTACTTTTGTTTTCTTTTTTTTTTTTTTTTTTTTTAAAAAACAACTTTTTATTTTGGAATAAGTTTAGATTTATAGAGGAGTTGCAAAGATAGCACGAAGAGCTCCCAGCTTCCCCTAAGGTTAGCACCTGCCAACATAAACCAAAGCACGTTTGCCAAAAGAAATGAATATTGGTATGATACTTGGACCTAAACTATATACTTTTTTTGTATTTTGTGTTTTTCTACTAATGCCCTCTTTTTGTCCTGTTGTTCAATTCAGGTTGCAACATTGCGTTTAGAGTCTATGCTGATTATTTATTTTCTTTTTCTTCCCTTTTTTTTTTTTTCTTTTTCTGTCTTTTTTTTTTAGGTGCTGGGTAGCGAATCTAGGGCCTAGCACATGCCAGGCAAGCACTCTAGCTCTGTGCTACCCCCAGCCCCTCTGCTGATCTTTACATGGATTCTTTTATCTCCATTTACTGTTGAAGAAACTGAGGCTTAGGTGACTAAATTGCTGCCCTCAGTCACGTGGCCAGTACATAGTTGAGTTAGAATTCATCCAGGTCTGTCTGACTTACAGCTCAAGACTACATCATTCATAAAGAAATTATTAGAAAGAAATCTAATGTTCTGAATAAGATCATCACGCAGAGAATAAGAAGCTCAGGGGGAAAATACTGCTGCCCAGAGAACTGGCTTTACAGCTTTAGAATACTAACTCAGCATGATCTACTCCAACTACAGCCCGAGCCCAGGTAATCTGTTCAGAGCAGGGATTGTGCGCTGGCGAGCACGCACCCTGGGAGTCGTGTGAAGGAATCACGCTAAGCTCGGGCTTAAACACTGGCAGAAGCCCTTCTCCAAAGGGTCAGGCCAGAACGGCAGCTCCAGGCAACAAAGCCCATTGCGGAGCATCCTGAGAGCCGGGGAATTGGAAGGATGGGGCTGAAGACAGGACCAGAATTCACTTAACAGGGTTCCCTAGTGCTGCCTCTGCCCGGAGCCTGCTGTGGAGCCATGCAACTGAACGAGTCTCTGAATTTTTGGCCTTCTTAATAGCCAGCGGAAGTCATTCCACTTGCCTGGAATTTTACATGTCCAAGCTTCAGAGAGAGAAGCAAGAATTACAGAGGGGCCTGGTGTTGGTTTCTTCAGGGGAAAAGAAAGGATCTAGGTGGATCAGCCAGGTGAATGCTAAATTGACAGAGGGTTGCTGATCCTGCCTGACACCCCCATCCCTGGGGGTCAGCCTGCTGCAGCACAGGGCCATGCACAGAGTGGGAGCTAGTGACCATCTGTCAAGTGTGTGAACTAGTGAACTAACACATCTCAGGTTTGCTAACCATTGCCATTTGAGGAGACTGCTTTGCCCCAAGGGAAACAGACCCAGAGAGAGGAAGTGACATCTCCAAGATTCCAAGCCTTTAAGGCTATCATCGCAGTGGTGCGTTTATTTATGTGCTCACACCTCTAATCTGCACGTACTCCAGTAAGAAACTGGCCAATTTATTTAGATTTGCCCAATAGGTAGGGCTCTATGTAACACTCATTGACCCAAGAGATGGGTCACAGCAAGGTTTTCCGTAGACAGGTTCTAGTCTGTGGCTTGCAATCCATCAGCATAGAAAGGCAGCTCACCACGGTGGCTGTCAGCACAGAATCTAGGGCTGGGATGCTTAGGTATGTATGAGTCATAGCTCTGCTACATGATAACTGAGCTTGGGCAGCTCACTTGGCCTCATTTGTAAAATGGGAATAAAGATGATGGCAACGTTATTTCAGAGAATTAGTATGAAGATTACATGAGTCAAGCTTCAGAGAGTTAGAATGAGAATTGAGTTAAATATACAAGTGTGCACGTGCACATGTATATTTTAATCTAACGTAGAATTTAGCTTGATTTATTTATTTGTTTCTCTGTTTTGCTGTACTTGTGTTTGAATACAGGGCCTTGCACATACCTTGCAAGTGCTCTACCATTGGGCTGCACTCCAGACTTTTATTTTCTTAAATTGTTTTATCTTTTTTTTTTTTTTTCTGGTACTGGGGGTTGAACCCAGGGCCTTGTGCCTGCATGCTTTGCAAGTGCTGGACCACTGAGCTGCACTCCCAGCCCATTTTTTTTTAGTTTTTGAGACAGGGTCTCGATAAGTTACACAGACTGCCTCTGATCTCGAACTTGTGATCCTCCTACCTCCGCCTCCTGAGCCACTAGGATTAAAGGTGTGCGCCACCATGCCTGGTGCTAAATTTTTTTATCTTAAGACAAGGTCTCACTCAGTTACACAAGCTACCTCTGGCCTTGAACCTGTAATACTCCTGTTTCCACCTCCCAAGTCACAGGGATTACAGGCATGAGCCACCACACCTGATCTAGAATAGCTCGATTTTATAGCTAAACCTAACCCATAGCAAGCACTGCATAGGGCTAGCTATTACAAGACAACTACCCTGTTTCCTCTCTCCCCAGCTCTGATTCTGATTTAAATGCCCAATAAATCAGACTTAGGTGTACTCTGTGTATAGTCTGTTAGAGAATCTATGCAAGTTAGCAATTATCAGTGAGTTGTACAATCAATGTATTTAAAGCCAATAATACAGAATTTTAGAGTGCATCAGAGAGAGTAGGAAAAAGGTCTGTTTCATGTTTCCATTAAAGCACATGCATGGTGTATTCAGGGTTGCAGTGTAAACTATGTTCTTCCCAGGGAGTCACAATGCACAGTCTGGAAGCCATCACCTCAAGAGGAAAGACAAAGTGATGATGAGGCTTGCTCAGCAGAAGAGAGGGCTGGCTGGTACCCAGATACACCTCACCATCTCCTTCTTCCTTCAGGTCTCTATGGCTGAGCCGCCTCCTCAGGGAAGGCTCTTTCCTCTCAGCCAGCTGGTTGGCTTGCAAAGTGCCTCACGGGTCTATGATTTACACAGACAGCTCATTGAGCAGAGCCCAGACAGGCACTGCCCTGGGCCTTCCACACACCTTACTTCACATAATGTCCCATCAGCACATGAGGGTGCTTCTCAAACGTGATCCCTCTGCGGCACCCGCATCCCCTGGGAGCTCATTAGACATGCAGATTTTCAGGCCTCACCCCAGATGTGAATCAAAGTCTGGGGCTCAGCAAACAGTTTCATCCAGACCTCCGGATCATTCTGATGGTATTTCAGGTTTGCTAACTGTTGCCATTTGAGGAGACTGCTTTGCCTTGAGGGAACTGGGCCCAGAGAGAAGAAGTGACATCTTCAAGATTCCAAGCCTTTAATGCTGTCATCGCAGTGGTGCGTTTATTTACATGCTCACGCCTCTTACTAGACAGTGAGTCCTTCTTGGCAGGGACCAAGACTGGTGCACTTTTATTTTACATCCTTCAATCCAAGCCTTCTGTACAACAAGTGCTCTGTGACCCCTGCTGGCTGGATGAAAATCACAAATATCGATTAAAAATCAGTCCAGGTGATTTATCAGGTTCAGATGGGCATCACCAGCCCAAGCGGGTGTTGCAGGGTGAGAGCCAGGAAATGGTTAATAATTTGATAAAGTTAAAAAAAAATCATCTACTGGTTGTGAGACTTTCCAGTAATGAGAAGTCAACACAATTAGACAAGGCATTAAATTTTTGTGCAGAGTGCCAGCTGTCATTCTTCTTGACTAGCTCAGATCAAAGGAACGTATTTTATCTCCTAAGTTATTAGACGTGACAGGGACATTAAGTGGAGATGCTGTCATAAGAAATATGTTGCTTGCTTTGAAAATAAACATCTCACCTTTGCTTCTTTTTCTCTGTGAAAAGCTGAAAGAAATCAAACTATTTAATGTGGGACTTTCCAATATGCTGGTGTCCTATCAACTTTTCTCCCCATCAGATTGAGGATTTTAGCTGCATTCTAGCCACTTCGCTCCCTCCCATTCCAGGATGGCTGCTTAGTTGGAACTGTGGGACCCAGACACCAGGCTGAGACGGCTGCTAGCTGTGATCCAGATCTGCTTTCCCCAGCCGCAGACAAACGTGCTCTTGCTCCCGGGCTCTGCTCTCTTCTGAGGGAGCTCCCCAGAGATGTGCTTATTCTTAGCCTTTCTTCACCTCTAACCTGGTTCTGGGGCTGGGGTTTGGCTCAGTTGGTAGAGTGTCACTCTGTGCACTCTCTAGGGCCCTGGATTCAATGCCCAGCACCAAATAAACAGGAGAAGGACCTGCCAGCCTACTCCTGAAAACAATCCCCAAAACAATCTGCCATCAAAAGCCCTATGAATACCAGAGAAGCACTGACAATAGTGTCAGTCATGGCACAGTGTCGGGGAGTGTTTCCTTCTGTTGTACACAGGGTCGCTATGAGTCGACCCAAGTCGATGGCACCTAACAACAACAACAACCTGGTTCTGAAAAACCTCCTTCTTCATTTCTACAGGCAACAAGGCCGCATGTCTGGATAGAAAAGGGGGTTGAGTTGGTGATGTTCGCCTGTGTTCGCTGACTGCATGGGAGCTGAGGGGCTCCCAGGAGAAAGACTTTTTATCACTCAAGGTGCAGGGAGGAGAGAGAGGACCCTTGGAAAGAGGCCACTAACAGAGAGATTAATGAGGGGACTGTTCCCCCCTTATCTATGTAGGTGGGCAGGGTTAGGGAATCCAGGGGAAGCACCCCAGGATTAGCAACAGCAAGGAGCCTTTATTATCCTTAGGTGTGGAGAGGGGAGCCGACTTGCATTGGAAGAGTCACAGCTGATGACCGGTGCCACCACACAAGTGCCACAGAAAGAAGCAGGACGCCTCAGCCCCCCTGCCATGAGCAGGAGGAATGCCTTTTCTCTCTCCCCTCCTGCCCTTCAGCTGGTGTTCCTGTGGGCTGAACTCAGTCTTGATGCCAAGGGAAGGGTCACTGGGCTTAGGGCTTGGGGTGCTCAGCCTCCCTGGCACAGAGCAGAGTGGCAGGGAGAGAAGATAGGATCTGGGGCAGCGGGGTACCCAGCATGCTCCAAAGCCCAGCCCCCGATGGGACAAGACAGACGTGGGGTAGCAGAGACCCCACAAAATCTAGGCAGCAAGGGGAGAGATGAAGGCCCTGAGGGAATTTACCAGCAAGTCGGCTGGCACAAGAGGGAGGCTTTACAAAGAGGGTGTTCTGTGGAGGGAGTTGTGGCTGTGGGTCCCACAGGGCAGGTACTAACAAAGCTCACTCTGAGTCCTCATGGTCCGGGGAGGTTTGTGTGCTACAGCAAGCAAAGGCCTATGTCCTTGAACTGGAAGAACTTAAGCACATCACTGAACTCTCTGATACCCAGAGCTCAAACAGCCTCGCCATTGGGACCTCCCCCCCGCCAACGGAGGCTAGCCGGGGAGTGTTCTCCTCACGTCACAAAGGTGTCTAGGGGCTTTCCACCTTTCCAGCTCCTCTGGTCGCTGGATGGTGGCTCAAGCTGCAGGCGTGGGGCCCTGGTGGGTCCTAGCCTGTCCGTGTGAGACAGTGGGCAAGGCCCAGGTCTGTGATGTAGACACACACAAACATCCCCTGGAATCCCAGAGCGAAATGCTTGGCACTGCTGAAGTATGGAATTCTTGAATCAAGAAAGGGTGCAGTGGCCCCTGCCTATAATCCCAGCAACTTGGGAGGTGGAGGCAGGAGGATCACAGGTCCATAGCCAGAGGCAGCCTGTATAATGTATTTTTTATCTGGAGATAAAAAATAAAAATGGGGCTAGAGGTGCAGCCCAGTGGTAGAATACTTGCAAAGTACATGCAAGGCCCTGGGTTCAACCCCACAAATACCACACACACACAATAAAACTGAGAGAGACACACAGAGAGAGAGACAGAGAGAGAGAGTAGAGAGAGAGAGGGGAAGAAGGAGGAGGAGGAGGAGGAGGAGGAGGAGGAGGAGGAGGAGGAGGAGGAGAAGAAGAAGAAGAAGAAGAAGAAGAAGAAGAAGAAGAGGAAGAGGAGGAGGAGGAGGAGGAGGAGGAGGAAGAGGAAGAAAAAGAAGAAGAGGAGGAGGAGGAGAAGGGAAGGGAAAGGAAAGGAAGAGAAGAAAAGAGAAAAAAGAGCTAACTCACAGCCACCATGGTCTACGTATTAATGCACTTGTTCTCACAGGCAGATGAGGCCTGGGACCTTTTTGCATCCTTCCTTCTGACCTTCAGGGTGGGGATTCTGCTCCCTTTTTGACAAGTTGGGATTCAGTTCAGAGAAAGCATCCCAGGCAGGCTAGGACCTCTGCCTCTTCCTGGTCCTCCCCCATTTCCTCTACTTCCATCACAGCTGCCCCAGCCTCCTTGTCTGGCTGGAACTTGCTAAGTTCATGCTTGCTCCAGCAACTTCATGTGAGCTCTTCCCTCTGCCTGGAATGTTCTCCCCTCTAGAGATGTAGCGGCATTGGTTACTTCTTCACCTCATTTGTTAAATGCCACCTTTCACAGAGCCCTCCTCTGATTACCTGACCAAAATATTTCCTCTCACCCAGACTGTTCTAGTTCCTTGACCTCATTTATCTTTATCACAAGCTGAAATGATCCTGTTCTTATTTTGATTATTTTCTTATTTACTAACTGCCTGCTGCAGGCACCAGGAAAGCAGGAACTTCATCTCATTCTTAGAACAGATACCTAGCCCATGGGGAATTGTTTTTTAATTGAGGTGAAATTCACCCAGCATTAGGTTGTTGTTAGGTGCCAATAAGGAGATTCCAGCTCATACGACCCTAACCCTACGTACAGCAGAACAAAACACTACCCAACACTGCACCACGCACATGGTCTTTTTATGTTTGAGTCCATTGCTGCCATCATTCTGTTTCTTCTCATTTTGAGTCCTGCTACATCAGCAAAGTCTGCAGCCATAGCCCCATGGCATCCAATCCCATCAGATCCCAGAAGCTAAGCAGGGTCGGGCGTGGTTAGTACTTGGATGGGAGACCACGTGGGAACACCAGGTGCTGTAGGCTTGGGAGAAAGACCCGGCAAGCCACACCCAAAAACCAATCCGCCATTGAAAACCCTGTGAAGAGCAGAGAAGCACTGACAATAGTGTTTCACCTGTTGTACATAGGGTCGCTGTGAGTCGGATACTGACTCGACGGCACCTAACAACAACAACAACAACAGCAAAAGGAGGTCCCAGGGGCTTTACTCCATTCCCAGCACTAAAGTTGACTCTACTTTGAGGAGGCAACTCTGCCTTAGTCATTTCTTGAATGACTTCTAGCCTGGGGGCTCATTCTCCAGCACTATATTTGACAGTGCTTCTCTGCCATTCATAGGGTTTTCAAAGGGTAGTTGTTTTGGGAGTGGGTTTCTGGGTCTTTCTCCATAGTCTGTCTTAGTCTGGAAGCTCAGCTAAAACTTGTCCACCATGGGTGGCCCTGCTGGTATTTGAAATACCAGTGGAATAGCTTTCAGCATCACAGCAACATGCAAGCACCCATGGCTTGATAAACTGACAGACATGTGTGAGAACACAGGATTAGCCATTTTAAAGTATACTATTTCATGACAATTAGTACATTGATGTCTGTAGCCATACCACCCTGACAACTGATCTCATCTGGTCTCAGAAGCTAAGCAGGCTAGGGCCTGGTAGTACTTAGATGGGAGACCACCTGGGAATACCAGGTGCTTTAGCCTTGGGAGAAAGACACACCAGCCCACTCTTGAAACAATCAGCTATCGAAAACCCTATGAATAGCAGAGAAGTACTGACATAGTGCTGGGCATGGCACAGTGTCAGGGAGTGTTTCATTATGTTGTACATAGGGTTGCTATGAGTTGGACCCAACTTGACAGCACCTAAGAACAACAACAACAACAACAACAACAACAACAACAGTACACTAACAATATTGGACAACCATCACCTCTAGTTTCAAAACATTTGCATGGCCCCAAAAGGAAACCTTGTGTCCGTTAAGCACTTGTTCCCAATCCCCTCCTACCCCAACCCCTGGTAATTACCAAGCTGCTTTCTCTGTCTATGGAATTCCTACTCTGAACATTATGTATAAATGAAGTCATAAAATATACAACCTTTGGGTCTGGCTTCTTCCACTTTGCATGTTTTTGAGGTTCATCCACCTTGTAGCCTATATCTGTACTTCATTCCTTTTTTTTGCCAATAAATGTCCCATATGAATGCATCACATTTTGTTTATCTATTCACCTGCAGCTGGACATGCTGCCTCCATCTTTTGGCTATTATGAACAATATGATGATAACATTTGTGTATAAGTATTTGAATACCTGTTTTTGATTATTTAGGATATACACCTAGGAATGGAATTGCTAGATCATATTGTAATTCCATGTTTACATATAAGGGCTTTTAATAAATGTTTGTAGAATGAATGAGGAAATAAGTGAGAGAAAGAATTAATTAAAAAGTCCAGATCAAGGATGTAGTTGTAGCTCAGTGGTAGAGAATATACAAGGCCCTGAGTTCTATCTCCACTATCAAACAAACAAACAAAGAAACAAAGAAACAATGTCTTTTCAATTCCCAGGCTCCCTCTACCCTACAAAATATTACCTTCCTCCGGAAAGAAAGGGGCTGAATAACCCTGGGCATCCTGAGATCTCATCTACCTCAGGGTAGTGTTGTGAATTGACTGGCACCTGTTAGGTGTTCAATAAAACTTGAGACTTATGTAAGTAATACTGCAGTCACTAATTTTGTTCATTTATTTTGTCCACATTGTTGACAGTTAACATCAGACAGATTTTGAGAGGGGAAATGATCGTGCCAAAGAGCATGAACTTTTTAAAGGCTTTCGACACGTACACCATATTGCTTTCTGAAAAGGCTGCAGAATGTTCATCTGCAGTCTTGAGAATGTTCGGGCTCAATTTAGATTGTTCTAACTGGTGGCTGACTGCCTCTTGTTTGAGGAGACTTGGTTCTGAAAAATGTCTCTACCACCATTGCTAGCTAGGTAGCTAGAATGATTTTTTTTTTTAATTTTGTTTTTGAGGTACTTGGTATTAAACTCAGGATCTTGAACGGGCTCAGCACACACTCTACCACAAGCCAGGCCCTCAGTGTTAGGATGATGGTTACTGTTTCTTTGTTTTTCTTATGTCTGGACTTCAGTTTCCTTACCTGCATGATGCACTCCAGCCAGTATGTTCTCCTTGGAGCTAAGGGTCCTTTTTTCTCTTGAGTGCTGACTCCTAATTGAGCCCAGAATATACCCCAAACAATTGGCACCTCTGTACTTCCAGGCCTCAGGAATGAAGCCTCCTGGGAAATGGGGTTAAATTAGTTCTGCCAAGGAAGCTGCCCATTTGGAAAATGACTTCCCATGTCTGTGCAGCCTTGGGCTTGCCTTCCTACAGAGACATGTCAGAATGCGTTGTGCGTGGCAGCAAATGAAGGCTGAGTGGTTTATAACTGCTATTAGCAATTATTTGTATGGGGCTGGCGGTGTACACAACACCTCACAATGCCCAGAGGAAGCTGGAAGAGAGGCAGTGTTTCTGCCCTCAAGGCACATCCTACCTAGGGTGTAAATGGGAATGGGTGCTCAGGGCAACGGGCTGGACTCACAAAAACCAAGGTCTCACCAGCTGGGAAGAAAGAGTTGGGAGAAGGGAGCAAGGCAGGATTTCTGGAGTGCCTCTGTGTGTCCAGTATTAAGCAGAGAGGGTCTCATTCAATCTGCTAAATGATCCCAGGATTTAGGGAATTTTGTTTCCATTTCCAAGCATGGGGATTGATGTCTAGGCGGAACACTTTTTCTCCCACACTTCCTGAATGTTTCCCAGCTGTATGGAGGGGACAATGCATACCACTGCGGACATAATATATATGGGTATGTTACCTGGGGGAGAAGTGAGAGAGACAGAGAATAGGGAAATGTGGAATGAGAAAGGAGCTGGGAATTTTCCTGCATTGTGGAATCCACAACCACAGCTCCCTCCACGGAACACCCTCTTGGTAAAGTCCCTCTCCTTATACCAGCTATGATTTTCCCACAAACTCTGTGCTCTTTGCTTTAGAATCCTGTCTGACTTGGGAATTGAGCACATGGGCTTTGGAATTACGCAGATCTGGGCTCAAGAAGTCTAACCAGAAGCCTGGAATGAGTCTCTTCTCTGAGATTAGGTTTTCTCCTCTGTAAAATGGGGATAAGAACCACTTTCTCTTCCATGTGAGGATTAAATGCCTTCATACATGTACAGTGCCTGGTACATAGAAGGTGTCAACAATTGCTGAGCCACCACCAGAAACTGGTGAAAAGGGACAGGGATGGGGGAGGTATGATGGATACTGTTATCCACAATCACTTAAAATCTTGGTGTCTCATTTTCTTTATCTATAAAAGGGAGATGATCAAGTGCCTTCCTTGTGAGGTGTGAGGATTAAATGAATTAATGCAAGCAATATGCTTAGAACAGTGTTGGGCCCTGCTTAAGCTTTGACTGCATCTCTGCTGTTGGTAGTGACTTATCACTCTTGCCTTTGGGTGGATCCGGAGGCCCCACATCATGAATCAGTCCTTCTTTAAGGGTGTGGGGAAAGTAAAGGTCACAAGAAGGAATGTTTGAATACTCAGCAAAGAGGGGAAGGGTGCCCTTGGGTCCCCAGTGTTTTCTGTCCTGCCTTTGAGTTCTGGCACATAGGACTTCGGCTGGATGACTGCTATCACCCATTCTTGAGATAAAAATTGCCAGGATGGGGCATGAGCAAATTGTGAGCTACCGTCATGGAAGAGCAGAAGAACCCTGAATATATGGCCATTGTCGGTACAATATTAAATAGCAGTTTTCACTGATTTGTTGTTAACATTCAGGAATGGGGCAGGGATGGGCACACGTTGAGTCTGTGCATATGCTCTTCTCCACATGGAATCCCCATCCCTACTCCTGTTCTTTCTTTTTTGATTTACACACACACACACACACGTGCGTGCGCCAGTGCACATGGAGGGAGAAAGAGAGGGAGAGAGAGAGAGAAGGAGAGGGAGAGAGAGAAGCTACCTTATGCCAGGCCCCATGGGTGGCCATGTCCTTGCCCTCTCAAACAACAAACCAGGTGCCATCTTCTTCCTAGTTTCCATGAAAGCTGTCCCTTTGACAGAAGAGGAACACAAAGACGTTCTTTGGTGTCTTGATGAAACCTGAAGCCATATGCCTAAGTCCACTGCATCTTGCCACCATTCAGCTAGACTTCTTTGCTTCATGGAAATGTCAGTTTAAACCCCACATGTTCTAGAGGACATTAGCATGGTTCATTTCGTGCTGTCCCCAAATATGGCACCTTGGCATCTGAGAAAACTGCCGAAGCAGGGAGGTCACTCTTACCTTCCCCTTGCCCTAGTCTCCTGACCCAGTCACAGGTCCCTCATCGATAAGGTCCCCTTCCTAGGCCCAGAGGAAAGGAACATCCTTATCACCAAAGACACAGAGCCAAGAAGAAGAATCTGAACAAAGAGGCCTTGCTCCATTTCCTCCAGTTTATTATCATCAGACCTTCGACCTCTAAATCTCCTTCTCCCCAGCTGTTCACTCTCCATCAAACCTAAGCATGAAAAGTACACAGGGACCAGCCAGCCTGTCCCTATAATCCAAGCTATGCAGGAGGCTGAGGTGGGAGGATAGCGTGAGCCCCTAAGTTTGAGTCCAACCTGGGCAACATAGTGAGACCTCAGCTCAAAAGCAAACAATCAAGCCAACAAGAAACCACCCATGTTTACCTATTTCTTTGACTATTTCTGAAGGGAGCTGAAGGGTCCCAGGTCTCATAAACACACATTAAATAAATCTGTATTCCTCTCTCCTGACAATCTGTCTCTTGTTATAGGTACTTCTGCCACGAGCCTGCAGATGAACAGGAAAGACATTTCTTTTCACCTACAACACCACTGGCAGCCTCTTCCAGAAGTCAGATTCCCCCTCTGAATGTTCTCATAGGATCCTGGGCTTTCCTCTCCTCTGACTCATGGTGCTTTGCAATCATTGTGATTATTTGCCATATTCTTTAATGTCATTCCTTCCACCAGACTGCAAACTCCATCAGGGCAAGGGCTGGGTATTTTCATTTCCGGTTTTAGCTCAGTTGGTAGAGTGCTACTCTGCACTTTCTGAGGACCTGGGTTTGATCCCCAGCACCGCAAAAATAGGAGAAGGATGTATCAGTCCACTCCTGAAAACAATCCCGAAATAACCAGCCATTGAAAACCCTAATAAGGGTCACTATGAGTCAGACACAACTCAGCAACACCTAACAACATCATCCCTCAGCTCAAGTTGCTATGCAATTAGAAAGCCTCTAAGAGAAACTTAGTGAGTGAAGAAACAGGCAGAAGTAAAAGCATTCTGAGGGCAGTCATTTAAAATAAACTCAGTTAAAACAAATTTAAATGTAATTTAAAATAAACACACACATTAAAAACTTTTCCTTTCCGCTTGACCAGCTGGGATGAGCGAGCAGAGATTTGGTAAGCCAGGTTGAGCTCAGCTTTTTTTGGAGTCAAACCAAAGAGAGAGAATTATTTTTCTCACCTACTTTTACCTCATGGAAGAAGGACGAGGCAATCCACTCCCAAGGTAATCCCGAAACAATCAGCCATTGAAAACCCTGTGAGGGTCACTACGAGTCGGGCACGACTTAAGGGCACCTAACAACAACAAGGGGGCTGGGATTTAGCTGGAGCTGGGATTTAGCTCAGTTGGTAGAGTGCTGCGCTGCAGTCTCTGAGGTCCAGAGTTCAATTCCCAGCACCGCAAAAATGGGAGAAGGGCCTGGCAATCCACTCCCGAGGCAATCCCGAAACAGTCAGCCATTGAAAACCCTATGAGGGTCGCTATGAGTCGGATATCGACTCGATGGCACCTAACAACAACAACAACAACAACAAGAACTTTTAGCTCAGTTGGTAGACTGTTGCTCTGCACTGTCTGAGGCTTGGGTTCGATCTCCAGCACTGCAAAAACAGGAGAAGGACATGGGAGCCCACTCCCAAAACAATCCCCAAACAATCAGCCATTGAAAGCCCTATAAATAGCAGAGACGAACTGACAGTGCCAGGCATGGCACAGTGTTGGGGAGTGTTTTGTTCTGTTGCATATAGGATCAGTATGAGTCAGACCCAACTTGATGGTACAAAACAACAACTTCTTCTTGCTGCGGGGTGCTGAACATGGGCTTTGTTAAGCCTAGGAAGGAAGCCTTTTAGGATCTACCTCTCTGTTGGAGGCTGGGCTTGCCAGCTCTGCACCACTGTCTGAGGTTTCATCCACTGTCATGTCCGAACATCCCCCCTTCCCCCCATTCCCTACCCTCACACTTGAAAACTCCTTTCTGTCTATCTTTATTTTCTAGAAAGTACAGCATCTCTTCCAGGAAGGCCCACACCCCTGTCTCTACTCAGGAGCTGGAGACTTTGGACTGGACTTGTGAGCAAGCTCCCTCCTGACCCCCAATCCTCCTGCCCCAGACCCCAGCATGGCTTTGACTTTTTCCTCAGAAGCTGTGCTGGCTGGGCTGGGTGGGATCCTGTGACAATTCCCACCAAACTCCCAAGCTGACTGCAGACATTTGTGCTGTCAACAGAATTGCAGAAAATGCAATTCGTGTTGTTAATGAGCAGCTTGTTTGGGTAAACAAACCAGGTGAGGTGAAAAAAGTGATGCTCTCCAGCAGGAAACACGAGCGAACATTAACCAGATGGAGAGCTGCGCACTTCTACACGCTTCCTATTCGGGAGGCTTCAGGAGGCTCCGGGTGGCTGGAAGGGACATTCCCATGCTGCATGCGAGACGGGATTATGCGTACCTCCTGCCAGGCCTGGGCTTTCTCCCCAGGGAGATGAGCCACCTTGTGCCCAGCACCACCCTGAGTCTGGCATTGTGCCTCATGTCCTTCCTAGCCTTTACCTTTTTTTTTTTTTTTTTTTTTGCGGTACTGGGAGTTGAACCCACGGCCTTGTGCCTGCATGCTTTGCAAGTGCTGGACCACTGAGCTGCACCCCCAGCCCATTTTTTTACTTTTTGAGACAAGGTCTCACTAAATTACACAGACCACGTCTGGTCTTGAACTTGCGATCCTCCGGCCTCCGCCTCCCAAGCTGCAGGGATTACAAGAGTGCGCCACTGCACCCAGCAGCCTTTACTTTCTTTAATATCAGCTCACATAGCACTGGGCAAGGTGTATGTCATGGCTGGGGTAAGGGTGGCTTCGAGATGAAGAAGAGGCTGCCCCAAGGCAGGGTGGTGGATTTGAACGCAAGTCTGCCTGGCTCTTCACGTCTGTGGTCTCTCCAGTATCCCACAGAATCCTTGTTTGTCCTCATCCCTGCCTCCCCCAGCCCTGTCCATCTCAATGAGGCATCTATGAGTGCTGCTCACAACTTCCTCCCTCAGACTATGGGGTGGAGGAAAGTTTGGACTCTGCACAGAGGGAGTTCTTGCCTGTCTGGTCAATGTGACATAGCTTTCTACAAATTATGTGGGTAGATCTTTGAGTAGCTTCCCCATGACAACTAGGAGTGTGTACATGGCTCTGTGTGTGTGTGTGTGTGTGTGTGTGTGTGTGTGTGTGTGTGTGTAGCTACCTATTTGTTCCAAGAGAAACCAGCTCATCCTTAGAAAATCAATATGTTGGTGGCATTCAGTCTGCTCAGAATAAGCTGACTGTACACTACACACTCTTTTGATAACTTCATGTCATCCAGGACAACATACACATGCACGTACACACACAGAGACATACACATGGAGACAGCTACATTTTACAAACACGAATGACTTGGATAAATGCAATGGCTACATCTGTCCCACACACACGGCCAGAAAAAGGGAGGTTCAGGCTACAGGCCTATTTCTGACTCTCTCTCTATGTTGCTCAAGGAAAAAAACCCCTCCTATCACATTCATATGTTATAATGCCTGGAGTTATGTTCCTCTTAGCATTAGCATTCAAGGGTAAAGAGTCCAATAAGCTGACACTGGTCACATAACCAGTGGAGAAAGTTGGGGCAGGCAGTTTGGCTTTAGCTGTCTGCTCTGCTCTTAGAGGAACACTCTGTGGTGTCCACGTGCATTTCGCCCTAGAAGCAGAAATCACTTATTCCAATGCAATTAGAGAGATGATCTGGGTGGAGAGGCTTGCTGTGAATGCAGCCACCATTGATTATTGAACTCCTTATATATATCATATTTTTTTTTGCTACAGAAAATACTGAGGTTTGGAGAAGGAAACTGTCACAGACCCATAGCACAGTACCCACTGGCGTTTGAACCATGATCCTTCTGACTCCAAACTTACTTATTTAATCAACAAAGTATCTTGCCTGTCCTGCATGTGGCCTATAATGGAGTCTTGCTATGTAGCCCAGGCTGGCCTTGAACTTGTGATCCTCCTGCCTCCGCCTCTTGAATGCTGGGATTACAGGTGTGTACCACTATGCCTGGCCTATCTCCCAGCTTTTGAGGGGCCAAATATTCCCTGTGAAGACCCACAGATGATGTCATTTTGTCCTCATTACAACCCTACAGGCCAAGTGCTTCTATTATGCCAATTTAGCAGCTGAGAAGACTGATGCTTGGAAAATGGGAGGGACTTGCCTAGAGCCCCCAGCTCCACCATGGCAGGTTGCATGAATGAAGAGACTTTGTTTTCTGCTCTGCTATGCTGACACCCAGCTAGCAACACAAGCTCAGAAGCAAAGGGGCATCCAAAGGCAGTGCCTTTGCTGAACTCAGAAGTGTCTCTACTGAGCAGCTCAGCTCCTTTCATGTAGGTGGATGTCTTTCCTTTGAATGAACCAATTATATTCAAAAAGCAAAAAATAATGTATGCATATTAGCTAATGAGGATGCTGTTCAGTATATTTTTAGTTGCAGGGAGAGGGAGGGAGGGAGGGGGAGAGAGAGAGAGAGAGAGAGAGAGAGAGAGAGAGAGAGAATATGGAAAGCTTATTATAAATTTTCTGGAATAAGCAGCTTGGGAATCAGTCTTTAACACAAGCTCCAGCTCTTATCTCTTTTGTCTGGGTGATGGTGTGCGTGTGCGTGTGTGTGTGTGTGTGTATGCAAATCACCTCTTCTCCCTGGAAGTGTGTATACAGTACCAACTTCTCAAGGGTGTTGTAAAGACTGAAAATAGCACTGCCTTTAGGCATCCTGAGATGATCTGTGAAAATGGTTCACTATGCACTAGACCCAGAAAACACCACAAAATCATGCACATCAAGAGGTTCAAATCCTCATGGTCACTTTAAGAATGTCCAGGCCATCAAGGACATACATATCTGAAAAGTCACTATTATGGTTTGATTCTAAAACGTACTCTGAAGTTCATGTTTTTGATCTTGGAGTCCCCAGCTGGTGGCACTGTCCTGGGAAGTTATGGAACTTTGGGAGGTGGGCTCTTGTTTCACAGAAGTAAATCATTGGGTGTCAGGTTTTTGGAAGTTTTATCATGGACTTCTGATTCCAATTACTTTCCCTCTGCTCTCTGCTCCAAGATGTGAAGTTCTGTCCATAGCCCACAACCCACCTGCCTGCCATGGCAGCATTGATCCTCTGTGAGCCCCCAGTAAATATTTCCTACCATAAGTTTGCTTTGGTCAGTTTCTCTGCCACAGTGACATACCAGGTAACTAAAACAGTCACCAAGTATCCAAAAGATGTCACTTTAAAGAAGCAATGTCTGCCATTCTGGCATTACAACGGTGGAGTTTGTAAGTTTGCTCAGGCCAAGTAGTAGGCTGAGCACAGGGTTGGTGGCTCAAAATGAATGCTGAATTTTTGCTGCACATGCTTAAAATGCAAACAGTAATGTTCAACATAAAGGTTTATATGTAGATGCTCCAGTCGTTGAGCATATCCACATGAACAAAGCACCCAGGATGTGTCACTATACTTACAGAGCTCATGGTCAGCTTAGCTCACAAATGAGCTTCCCCTGCCACTTAGAGAAGATCCTCACAGAAAAGGAAGAATTGTTCCTAAACCAAAAGGGAAGATTGCACAAAAACAAACAAATAAAACAACAATGAAAACTGGAAGAAAAAACTTATGGCACAGGAATAAATTCACCATAAAATAAACACAAATAAAAGTAAAAGAAAAAAAGATTGATGGTAATGTGAGTAAAGCACATAGTTAGTGGTCACCAATTACACCGATTATAATTATTCATTTGTTGTTGTTAGGTGCCCTTAAGTTGGGTCCAACTCATAGTGAGCCTATGTACAACAGAACGAAATACTTCCCAATTCTGTGCCAAGCACATGATCTTTTTTATGTTTAAGCACATTGTTGGAGCCACTGAAGGCTGTGTTCTTTGATCTTCATTAGTAAATGTTTCATCCTGTTCAATTCCTGCAGGCAAAGTTGGATCATCTGCATAATGCAGGTTGTTAATGAGTCTTCCTCCAATCGTGATGCCACGCTCTTCTTCATAAAGTCCAGCTTCTTGGATTATTTGCTCAGCATAGAGATTGAAGAGGTATGGTGAGAGGATACAGCCATGATGCACACCTTTCTTGACTATAAACCAGACAGTGTTTCCTTGTTCTGTTCAAACGACTGCCTCCTGGTCCATGTACAGATTTCTCATGAGTACAATTAATTGTCCTGGTATTCCCATTCTTTACAATGTTATCCATAATTTATTGTGATCTACACAGTCAAATGCATTTGCAAAGTCAATAAAACATAGGTAGACATCTTTCTAGTATTCTCTGCTTTTGGCCAATATCCATCTGATATCAGCAATAACATCCCTGGTTCCACGCCCTCTTCTGAATCTGGCTTGATTTTCTGGCTATTCTCTGTCTATTTACTGCTGCAGTTGCTTTTGAACGATCTTTCACAAATTTTACTTGTGTATGATATTAATGATATTGTTCGATATCTCTGCATTTTGTTGGATCCTCTTTTTTGAGAATAGGCACAAATATGGATCTCGTCTAGTGAGTTGGCTAGGTAGCTGTTTTCCAAATCTCTTGGCATAAACAAGTTAGCACCTCCAGTTCTGCATCTGTTTATTGAAACATCTCTGTTGGTATTCTATCAATTCCTGGAGCCTTGTGTTTTGCCAGTTCCTTCAAGGCAGTTTCCACTTCTTCCTTCAGTACCATTGGTTTCTGATCATATGTAACCTCTTTAAATGGTTGATCATTCACTGATTATTTTTGGTATAATGACTCTGTGTATCCCTTTCATCTTTCATTTATTATTTATTTATTTATTGTGGTACTGGGGGTTGAACCCAGGGCCTCGCTCTTGCATATTTTGAAAGTGCTGGACCACTGAGCTGCACCCTCAGCCCATTTTTTTTCACTTTTTGAGACAGGGTATCACTAAGTTATGCAGACTGCCTCTGGTCTGGAACTTGCGATCCTCCTGCCTCCGCCTCCCAAGTCACTGGGATTACAGGTGTGTGCCACTGTGCCCACATCCCTTTCATCTTTGTTTGATGTTTCCTGTGTCATTTAATATTTTCCCTGTAGAATTCTTCGCTATTGCCACTTAAATCTTGAATTTTTTCTTCAATTCTTTAAGCTTGAGAAAAACAAGGCATGTTCTTTCCTTTTGGTTTTCTATCTGAATCTCCTTGCATGTGTCATTATAACATTTGATTATGTCTTCTCGAGCTATATCATATGAAATGCCTTATAGTTCTTTTCTCTCTTGCCTCTTAATGGGTTGAAAGTGATATACTTAAGTCTCTTGTCAAAGCTATGACCATGGATTTTGGAGCCAGACTGCCTGGCTGTGTGTGTAACCTTGGAAAAGTGCTCAAGTTTTTCTTCATATGTGGTTAGTAACCCTGACCAGGGTACTAACCTGCTCTTTAGTTCCATGGATGATTATTTTATTGTTGTTTTAATGTTGTTGTTGTTGTTAGGTGCCGTTGAGTCGGTATCTGACTCATAGCGACCCTCTGTACAACAGGGGAAACACTATTGTCAGTGCTTCTCTGCTGTTCATAGGGTTTTCAATGGCAGATTGATTTTTGGGAGGAGGTTGCCAGGTCCTTCTCCCAAGCCTACAGCTTCTGGTGTTCCCAGGCGGTCTCCCATCCAGGTACTAACCAGGCCCGACCCTGCTTAGCTTCCGAAATCTGACGGGATCGGATGCCACAGGGCTATGGCTGCAGGCTGTTGTTTTAATACTACCTTGCAAATGCTTGGTGTTTACATTTTTCCAATTGCTCAATAATCAAGAGATGTGGTCCTTGCTTTGAAAGTAAAGATGCTGGTACATAGTAGACTGGAGTGACTTACCTGAGCTTAAAAAGCAATAAAGCAATCAAATTGGGCCTAGATGTCCTAGCTCCTAATTGTGAGATCACTTCTAAATTCCTTAAGACACTTTATCTTTGATGTGGTTTTCCTCTGCTGATTTATTCATTAATCCATCAAACATTGTTTTTGTTAGTGATAATAATGAATTTATATAATTAAAAATATACACAACAGGGCATTGAATATTTACCTCAGTAGTTGAGTGCATACTTAACATGTGTAAGGCCCTGGGTTTAATCCTTAGCACAATAATAATAATGATAATAAAGCATATGCATACATATATATATAAACAAGAATTAAAAACACAAAATTCTCTTGTAGTCCTCTTCTCTCCTATCTATTCATGGACTTCAAGTGATTTACTTAAGTCTCTTCTTGTAGAAATAAAAGCATGTTTTGGAGCCAGACTTCCTGGCCATGTCAGTAACCTTGGAAAAATTATTAACCAGTTTCCTCATTTGTAAAGTGGGGAGAATAGTACCTCCCTTATAGGGTCATTGTGAAATTAAATGTGTCAATATATGTGACACACATAGACTAGTCTTCTATTTTGTAATGGCCCAATGTTAACTGTTATAAAGTCTCTTAACAACCAACCAACCAACCAACCAATTAAAGCTAAATTCTAAAACAAGCCAGAGAGAATTGGTGATTTAAGGCCTTGGTTCCCACATTCAGCCATGTGTACCAATATCATCTGTGATGCTTCCTTGTTACAGAGTCCAGAATCCAGATATTAGAAACTGATTCAGAAGAGTTCAGAGGTTCTATGTATCAAGTTCCACATATGATGCAGATTCCCAAATAGCAGAAGCCACTTTTTAAAGCCATACAAAGATACCAATGTGAACTGAACTCCCACAAGTACCTACATGGCTTCAGTAGTCTGTCAGTTTCTTTCCCAAGTGCTACCAGTCTCCATTTCTGGATTCTATGTGTCCTATCTGCTTATTACCTAAGCCTCAGTCAGTGTATTTGGTTGGCTGATCATTGGAGACCCAGGTTAGGTATTATTAATGACCCGTTCTTCCATTTGCTAATTCCTTCCTGTGTGTTGGTCCTGTGCTTAGGACTCTTTCTTGCTCCAGGTGGAAGCCCATTCCTCTCCCAGCTCTGGAGTATAACATTCATCAAACATTTGCTATGGGCTTACCATGTGCTTGATGCCTTATGCTTTGTCCTGGGGAATGGATAAGGCCAGGTGTGGATTAGACACAATACAGAATCTGGCCTGGTGTGGCCCTTTCAGCCACTTTGCTTACCTCTGATGGTTCATGATGGGCACCTTGTAAAAAGACCTCTGTGTTCTTCATCTTGCTCCATAGCCCTCTGCCTTGCCCCAGGGCCTCAGATTACTGGGCTCTACTGCTTACATCTTTGCTATTTCTTCTTTCACCTTGCTCTCTCCTCATCTCTAGTATTTGATACATACATTGCCTTCCCAGCTTGACCTTATCTCTTCTCAATCCACTTTGGATATTGCTTTTATTTGTCGGGACTTCTAGAATCTCCTGTCCTGGGGCAGCTCCCATTTCCACCTGATTCAGTACTGAGGACCCAGGGGGTAAATATTTGATAAATGAATAATTTGCCCCCACATGAGAAGCTGGACTTAATGAAGAAGAACACAGCGTCAGGTTTGGAGGAAGACTCATTAACAACCCATGTTATGCAGATGACACAACTTTGCTTGCTGAAACTAAAGAGGATTTGAAACATTAACTCATGTAGATCAAAGAACACCACCTTCAGTAGGGGTTGCACATCAATACCAAGAAAACCAAAATCCTTACAACTGGGTCACTATGTAACTTCATGACAAATGGAGAAAAGATTGAGGTTGTCCAAGATTTTGCTTTACTTGGTTCTACAATCAACACTCATGGGAGCAGCAGTCAAGAAATCAAAAGACACATTGCTTTGGGAAAAGCAAAAGACCTCCTTAAAGTGTTGAAAAGTAGACATGTCACATTGAAAACAAAGGTGTGCTCGACTCATGCCACATTTTAAGTCTCATCATATGCTCTTGAAAGCCAAAAGCAGCGAATATCAGGAAGATGTCTATGTTTTATGCAAATACATTTGACTGTGGGATCATAACAAATGGATAATACTGCGAAGAATAGGAATACTATAGCATGTAATTGTAATCATGAGAAATCTGTATGTAGACCAGGAGGCAGTTGTTGGAACAGAACAAGGAAACACTGCTTGGTTTAAAGTTGAGAAAGGCGTGCGTCAGGGCTGTATCCTTTCACCATATCTCTTCAGTATGCTGAGCAAATAATCCAAGAAGCTGGACTTTATGAAGAATGGGGCATCAGGACTGGAGGAAGACTCATTAACAACCTGCATTACGTAGATGACACAATGCTGCTGAAAGTGAAGAGGATTTGCAACATTTACTGATAAAGATCAAAGAACATAATCTTCAGTACGGATTGTGACTCAACGTCAACAAAACAAAAATCCTTACAACTGGATCAGTATGCAACTTCACAGTAAATGGAGAAAAGACTGAGGTTGTCCAAGATTTTGCTTTACTTGGTTCTATAATCAACATCCATGGAAGCAGTAGTCAAGAAATCAAAAGATGCATTGCTTTGGGAAAAGCTGTGGCAAAAGATCTCTTTAGATTATTGAAAAGTAAGGATATCACATTGAAGATGAAGGTGCATCTGACTCATGCCATGGTATTTTCAGTCATATCATAGGGTTGTGAAAGCTGGACATTGAATGAGGGAGACAGGAGAAGAATTGATGCTTTTGAATTATGGTGCTGGAGACGATTATTGAATATACCATGTGCTGCCAAAAGAACCAACCGATCTGTCCTAGATGAAGTATAACCAGAGTGCTCCTTGGAAGCAGGGATGGCTAGACTTGGACATGTAGTCAGGAGGGACCAATCCCTAGAGAAGGACATCATGTTTGGGAGAGTGACAGGTCAATGAAAAAAGGAAAACCCTCCACTAAATGGATTGACACTGTCTACAACAATGGGCTTAAAGATAAATAAGATTGTGTGCCTGGCACAGAATTGGGGAGTGTCTCGTTCTACTGTACATGGGGTCACTATGAGTCAGACCTGACTTGACAGTTCCTAACAGTAACAACAACAAATTTTTTAAAAGAACTTTTCTGCATAAAGAACACTATCAACAGAGTGAAAAGGCAACCTATGAAATCAGAGAAATTTTTGCAAATCATATATCTGATACAGGGGCTGGGATTTAGCTCAGTTGGTAGAGCGCTGCACTGCAGTCTCTGAGGTCCTGAGTTCAATTCCCAGCACCACAAAAATGGGAGAAGGACCTGGCAATCCACTCCCAAGGCAATCCCGAAACAATCAGCCATTGAAAACCCTATGAGGGTCGCTGAGTTGGATACCGACTCAACAGCACCTAACAACCTACAACCAACATATCTGATACAAGGTTAATATTCAGAATATATAAATAACTCCTACAACCCAACCTCAGAAAAATATGAAACAAAGAAACCTACAAGCTGGGTGAGGTGGCACATGCTTATATTCCCAGAAACTCAGGAGGCAAAGACAGGACGATTTCAAGTTCGAGGCCAGAAGCAGCCCATGTAATTTAGAGAGACCATGTCTCAAAAGAAAAAATAAAAAATAAACAAAAAGGACAATAAACCCATGCAAAGATCCTCAAAATCACTAATCATTAGGGAAATGTAAATTAAAACCAAAATTAGTTACCATGTCACTCCCATTAGGATTAAGTTTATATAAATCAAACAAACAAAAAACACACAAAAATAGAAAATAATAAGTATTGCAGGGGATGTGGAGAAACTGGAGCCCTGGTGCACTGTGGGTTGGCATACCCTAAATTATTCAACTGTTATGAAACATGGTATAACAGTTCCTCAAAAAATTAAAAATAGAATTAACATATGATCCAGAAATTTCACTTCTGAGTGTGTAACGAAAAGAACTGAAAGCAGATCCCTAAAGAGAGATTCATATACTCACATTCATAGCAGCATTATCTGCAAGACACAAAAGGTGAAAATAACCCAAATGTCTGTCTACAACAGATGACTGGATAAACAAAGTGTGATACATGCATATAAGGAAGTAAACTTAAAAGAAAAGAAATTCTGGGATGTGAACATAGTTCAGTGGTAGAACACTTGCTTAGCATGTGCAAGGCCCGGTGTTCAATCTCCAGCACTGCAAAAAAAGAGGGGAAAAAAAAAAAAGGAAATTCTGACACAGGCTTCAAGGTGAATGAACCTTGAAGACATTGTGCTAAGTGAACATAAGTCAGTCACAAAAGAACAAACAATACTGCATGATTCCATTCATTTGAGGTTATACGGGAGCAGTTTAATTTACAGGGACAGAAAGTAGAAAAAATGTTGCTAGGAACTGGGAGAAGGAAGAGGAAGGAAGGAGGGGGGAATTATTGGGTTGTTTAATAGATGCAGAGTTTCAGTTTGGGAAGATAGAAAAAAATTCTGGAGGTGGGTGATGGTTATTGTTACAAGAATGCAAAAGCACTAAATGATAATGAAGTCTACACTTAAAAATGATTAAGGCAACCAATTTTAGTTATGTATATTTTACCACAATTTTTAAAAGAAAATATAAAATTAGAAGATAAACAAATGCACTAACTCAATATACTAAGTTCACATTTGAGAAAGCACTTCCCAAATCTTGTCTTATGGCTTATTTACTTATTTATTTAGGCAGTACTTGGGGATTGAACCCAGGGCCTTGCACATACTTTACAAGTGCTCTACCACTGGGCTGTAGCCCTAGCCAATTTTAAAATTTTTTATCTTAAGATAGGGTCTTGCTAAATTATGCAGGCTGCGTCTAGACTCAAACCTCTGATCCTCCTGCCTCCGCCTCCTGAGTCACTGGGATTATTGGCATGAGCCCTCACGGCTGGCCATGTGGCTTATTATTCTTAGGAGATGTGCCTCAAAATGAAAGTTTTGTGGTTTTTTTTTTCTCTTAATAAGTATTTATTGGTCACTGTCTGCATGCCAGGCTGTATATTCAAGGTTGAGATGTAGGTATGGTCAGTCCTGATGTGGTTCATATCTTTACCAACTGGATAATTTAGCAGAATAATATTATAAGATACCTATTTACTGAATACGCATGCATAGCAAGAAGCTTATGTCCTTTATTTCATTTCATCTTCATGAAAAAAAAAGAAGAAAAAACTAAGCCTCAGAGAGTTTAAGTAACTTTTTCCAGTTTCACTTAACTAGAAACTTGGGTCTGCCTGTCCCATTCCCTTAGATATTGGTAAATCCTGTCTGCATTCTTCTTGTAGGAGACCCACAGTACACTTGGCTAAATATAAAAAGCAATGAGAAGTTCTACAGTTAAGAAACCTATTTAACTTGGTATGATTATGCACATCCCAAACTTCTTTAATTACATGTTGTTGTTGTTGTGAGGTGCCGTCTAGACAGGTCTGACTCATAGTGACCCTATGTACAACAGAACGAAACACACCCAACAGTGTGCCATGCTTGGCACTATGTCAGTGCTTCTCTGCTATTAATAGGGTTTTCGAAGGTTGATTGTTTTGGGATTGTTTTGGGAGTGGGCTGCCAGGTCCTTCTCCCATTTTTGCAGTGCTGGGGATTGAACCCAGGGCCTCAGAGTGTGCAGAGCAAACTAAACCCTAGCACCATTTAATTACATAATCCCTCCTTTATTGGGGTCTACAGCCATACTACCCTGGCATCTAATCCCATCTAATCTTAGAAGCTAACCAAGGTTGGGCCCGGTTAGCTATTGGATGAGAGACTGCCTGGGAATACCAGGTGCTGTAGCCTTGGGAGAAGGACCTGGCAGCCCAACCCCCAAACAATCAGCCATGGAAAACCCTCTGAATAGCAGAGTAGCACTGACACAGTGCTGGGCATGGCACAGTGTCAGAATGTTTCATTCTGTTGCACATAGGATTGCTTATGAGTTGAACCTGGCTTGACAGCACCTAACAACAACACAAAACACCTTTATTGGGGGAGGGGAGCACCACCTCTAGTAATAAGCTATAGATTCTTTCTGCGGATTATAACCACAGCACCCAAGAGAATTGAAAACATATGTCCACACAAAAATGTGTACACAAATGTTCACAGCAGCATTAGTTACTCATAATAGCGAAGAGAAAACAACTCAAATGTCCATTGACAATATGTGGATCAAAAGTGGGGCACCATAGTGAATGGCTGTAATCCTAGTGACTTGGGAGGCTGAGGCAGAAGAATCATAAGTTTGAGAACAGAGGCAGACTGTGCAATTTACTGAGACTTTGTCTCAAAATAAAAAAAAAAAATTTTTTTTTAAGGGGCTAGAGGTGCAGCCCAATGGTAGAGTGCTTACCTAGCATGTGTGAAGCATGGCATTCGACCTCATTCCCAGTACTGCAATAAAACCAAAAAACAAAAACAAAATCTCCCCTTCAAACCAGATGTTTGGTTGCCAGGGCACAAGGCAGGGAGTGAGTGACTGCTAATTGGTGTAGTTTCTTTATGAAATGATGAAAGTGTTCTGGAATTGGGTAGTGGTGGTGCAACTATACTAAAAACCACTCATGTGCACATGTTAAAATGATGACTTTGTGGCACGTGAACTATACAGAATTTTAAGAAAGAATACGGTCAGAACTGAGTGTGCTAGGAACAAAAGACTACAGAATCCTGGCCCACATATCATTTGTTCTGCCATTTACTGCTGTATAATTAGGGGAGCAGTGAAGCTGCTTGGGGGTGCTCTTGTGTCCTCATTAATGCAGCCACATAAACCCTAAGCAGAAAACCGAACAGGTTCAGTGACGTAGAGGAGCCGGCTTGGAAGCAGAGGAACATCAGAGTGTCATTACAGCTGGTATCACACCCTCTTTTGGACTTTTATCTGCTCCATTTGCTTAGTTAACCTCTTTTGAGAACAGCCAAGTAGGTGAAGTTCCTAAACTCCTTCTCCTCAACCAGAAGGTTTCAATTCCAACGACTGATTATGCTGTGCACTTGGCAGAGAGCCCTCATTTTATTCATCAGATTCACCTAGGCTTAAAGGAATTATAAAAACAATGAGTTGCTGAATTATATACTTTTAGAACCAAAAAGAACTTTGGAGAGAGATTCCAAAGACTGATTCTCTTACTTTGGTTATGGGAAACCTGAGGACCAGAGAAATGCAGTAGCTTGCCTGAGGACACAGAACCAAGCAGAACTGAGACTGCTGGTTGCCTTGCATATCTGTCCTCCCTTTTTTTCCTGGAAATGCCACTCCCTGCCTTCAGCTGTGCACGTGACTGTCTTGTAAAAGGGCCATATTTCCTAGTGAAATGTGATTGCATGACTAAGTTCTGAGCAGTGGGATGGACATAAAAATGGTTTGAGCAACTTCTGGGAAGTATACTTAAAGGTCAGAATTTGGGGTGAACATGTCCTTCTTCCTGCCTGTTGGCTGGTTTGCAGATAAGATAGCTAACCATCCTGGACCAAGAAGTAGAACTTGTACTAGTAGAATGTTGCTGTTGTTGTGAATAGGGGAGCAGTAATATAGAATTCTAAGTGTCTGATAATTATAAACTTGTCATACCAGCTTGGGAATGATCATCTCCACCCTTTATGTGAAAGACAAATGAGCTTTATTTTTTTCAGCCACTGTTAGTTCTGTCTTCTATCATTTACAGTAGAATTGAACTCTTTGATACAGAACGTGAACAATAAAGTTGGGTTGGAAACTCAGGTCTCCTAAATATCCAAGAACAGAACATATAACACTGTTTATTATTAGTAATAGTAAGTGTCAGGGCTGGGATATAGCTCAGTGGTGGTGTGCTTGAAAGCATGAGGCCTTGGGTTTGATTTCCAGCATTGTAAACAAACAAACAAGCAAGCAAACAAGCAAACAGAGGTTTAACTGTGCTAGGCTTTTGTATATAATTATTGCTGATAAAGTTTGAATGCTGATAATTTTGAATACTATATGCTAGTCACTATGTACTTTGTGTCATTAACTTAATTTTCATGTCATCTTAATAAAATAGGTCTATTATTATTATTATTTCTATTTTACAGACAAAGAATGTGAGGCACAGAGACTGAATAACTTGCCCAAGGTCAAATACCTAGTAACAGAGAGAGGTGAAAGTTGAACCCAGATAGTTTGGTTCCAGAGCCTGCACTTTTAACTCCTCCATTACAGTCTCTCTGACGATGGGAGCTCCTCTTCATCCTCTATACCAGTTTTTACAGAGGAAGATACAGAAGCAGACAGTTGTCCAATCATTTGCTTCAAATCACTCTGTTTGTGCTGCAGCCAGCATTTGAGGCTAGACTTAGCTCAGTCTGAGGCCTCAGACCACCCTGCTCTCAGAGGCCACCTGGGTAGACACATAAACCCCACCTTTTGCCTCCCCCTCCAACACACACACATACCACCAGCATCATCACCACCACCATCACCACCTAGCAGGCACCTAGACATTTTTGTGGCAAGGATGGCTGCAACCTCCTTTGAAAAGCAGCCAGCTTTTGCCCCTCACCAAATAACTTTGTTTTATTTATAGTCTCCTGCTCAGAGCTTTTGAACTGGCTGCTCATTCTAGAGAAGATCTTGATAACAACTGTTCCTTGGAGAAGGTTCATAGGAAACAAGCTGAATAAACACCACAGAGCCCCTGCCTGTCTAGCAAAGCTTTGCTCCTGGGGGTGTTTATAAGTCAATGTTGGTGTCTGGATGCAAAGACTTTGAATTCAAAATGGTAGTTTGGACATTTTTACTTTTTAAAAATTATTTTGTTTTAATTCAAAAAGTTCACCCCTTGCCTTCAACAACCTCAAGGCATAGGTAAAAGAGAGAAATTATCTTTATTTAGAAGGTAACTACAAAAGAAGGAGTCTTATTCTACCTTTTGTCTTCTTGCTTTCTTTGCTTGCTGTCTGGCTGGAAGCCTGGGACAAGTTAATGTAGTGACTATAGGATGGACCTACCGTGGGGAGAGATTCCATGAATCTATAACACCTAAACTGGCAGAAGGGATGAATGACATTTCAAAACAGAAAACTGAAGGGGTGGGTGGAGAGAGAGGGAGGAGAGAGGGATATAGAGGGAGTGAGGAGGTGGTATAGGGAGACTGAAGAACAGAGAGGAGGAGGAGAAGGAGGAGGAGAGAGGGGGAAGAGGGAGGAGAAAGTGAGGAAGGAGCCAGTGGTGCTATTTATTAACCAGATTTTTCAAATAAGGGAATGGGAGTCTATGGCATTCTCTCATTTGAGCCTGAGATCAGATGCCATCGCTAGGAAGAGGAGAGGAGAGAAGAAAAAGAAATATCAAAAGTGATGCTATGAGCTTATAGTGTGTCCTGACTTTTGGGCAAAGGTGCCACATTAAAGCCTGTCTGTGCCTATCACATGTGTCTGGAATTTTTCAGCTTTTTTTTTTTTTTTTTTTTTTTTTCCGTACTGGAGGTTGAATCCAAGACCTAGTACTTGCATGCTCTGCAAGTGCTGGACCACTGAGCTGCACCTCAGCCCATTTTGTTTTACTTTTTGAGACAGGGTCTCGCTAAATTACGCAGACTGCCTCTGGTCTCGAACTTGCAATCCTCCCGCCTCCGCCTCCCGAGCCGCTGGGATTACAGGTGTGCGCCACCACGCCAGACTTAATTTTTTATCTTTTATGTTAATCTTGGCTTTACCAGTTGCTAGTTAGGATATCTTTGGAATATGTTTCAGTTTCCTCTTTGTAAAATGGGAGGATGAACTCGCAGGAGTGTGGAGAGAAGGAGCCAGGCATGTGGAACACTGTGCCAGGTTCAGAATGGGCCCACCCTCACGCCCTCACTAAATGGTAGCTGTCATTATTGCTTCCTTTGCGATCCCTCCAGGCCTAGAGGGGATGAAATTGGGGTGCTCATGTAAGAAGCCCCAAGGGGGAGCTAGCGTAGGCAGCAGGTTGGGGATTCTGGCTCTCAAACACTTTCATTTGTGTTAATTTCTGTCAGGAACTGTCCTGATCCCATTAAGTTTCTGTATTGGAGGCCCCCAGACTGGCTGATAAAGGAAGCGGAAGTCCTCAACGGTAGGACAGAACTGAGCCACTTCACAGGTCCTGTGACGTCCCCAGGTGTCTTTCCTGTGGGTATGTGGGGTCTTTGTAAGGGCCTAAGAGGAGAAGAAAGGGCCGTCCTCAAAGATCATGTGATGAAGCGGATGGTGTGACAGAAAAGAGAGTCTGGAACTTTCTGGAAGATAGCTTTTCAAAGGGAAAACTTGCATTTCCCTCGAGGCCTGACTGGGAGACATCATCTCCATGCCACAGTCTTGGAGTGAGAGAACTCCACAGAAGAGAGGTATGGCTGCAGAAGGTGGCCTCGCGGGTCTCCGTGACAGGACCAGCTTCTTTACGGGGCTTTAGGTGGAGGCTTCTGGGGAAGAACCTTGGGACAGAGGTCTGAAGGCGCCCGCAGCCGAAAGCCCCGCCCTGTCAGGCACGCGCCCGCGGGGCTGTCGACGCTCAGTTCCCGCCCCGCGCGGCTCCGCCTCCCGCGCGCGGACTACACTTCCCAGCAGCCCCCGCGGGCGGCGGCGCGGGCGGGAGGGGGCGGAGGAGTGAGAGGTGGAGGGGGCGGCGCGCGCCGGGCACGCGCGCCGGCGACCATGGCGTTTTCCCGGCTGGAACGCGGACTTTAACCCCGGGAGGCGGCGGCGGCGGCGAGGGAGCGAGCCTCGCGCGGGCGGGCCCCAGCCTGAGGGAAGGGAGGAAGGGGCGGGGAGAGAGCCAGAGGGAGGCCGGTCGGCCGCGGGCGGGCGGGCAGCGCAGCGCCGAGCGGGGCCCGCGGGCCCATGAGGAGGCCCGGGGACCATGGGCTCCAGGATCAAGTGAGTGCGGCCGGGCGCGGGCAGGCGAGGTTGGGCCAGGGCTGCAGGCCGCGGGCCGCGCGGGGGACTTGTTGCCGGGACCGGAGGGGCGCCCCGCGCGCCGGCGTCACGCGGGGAGGGGGTCGGTTGCCATAGCGATGCGGGGAGGCGCGGGGGCGGGGTGCGCGCTGGGTGGAGGGGCGCTGGGGTCAGGTGTCTCTGGCTCACCTGAGATTGCAGCCCCCCGCGGGGGTCCGGGGCGCCCCGGAAAATGGTCCTGCAACCGTCGGGAGGGGGAGTGGGACATCTCCGGAAGCAAGTCCCCCAGGGGGTGTGTTGAGGGCGTCCCCCTCGGGTTGGGAGGTCCCGGGAGGGTGCAGCCTGGCTGCTTGAGGCCTGCGGCCCCCAGCGAAGTCGTGTGAGGTGCTTCGAGGGAGGGGCCCCCGTGGACAGTGGGGCAGGCTGGTTTGAGGAGGAAGGGCCTGCCTTCGCTCTTTCTTCTGCTTCTCCATCTTATCTGGGAAAGTCTCCACGCCGAGAGGGCCAAAGGCTAGGAAGGAGGGTCCCTCTGTGTGGTAACCGAGCACCTGATCTTCATGATCTCTGGAAAGGCTTTGTAAGCCGACCTGGCAGATTCCTCCACTCATTCATTCACCTGGAGTCCCCAGGGGGTGCTTGGTTTGCGGTCGAAATCGTTGATACTTGTAACTTCAGACCCTATTGAAACATTGTTGCCCTCCTTCTCGATTTAGAAGTTGACTTTGGAAAGTGCAACTTTTACGTAGTCCAATTTGGGTGTGTTCCTTTGGACTCTATCTCCCCTCCCAGCCAAGTCCTCTTCTGGCCTCTCCCTTCCTCAGCCCCAGAGCATGAGATGCTTTATCTCTAATCACTAACAAATGTTCAGCTTTTCACTGTGGCTAATAGAACTTTAAAGGGCATTTAAAAGGAAAGTTGACAGCTCAGGCTTTTTTTTTTTTTGTAAAATAGTGTTCACGGGACACTTTAGACCCTCTCATGGGGAAGTCTGTGGAATGTGTTTATTTCAGCATTTTGAGAAATGTACTAGGGAAGTTTGAAAGAAGGGCCTCGAGGGTGAAATCTAATAATTATTCAAACATTGCATCTCATGTCCAGGTGATGCCCGTGCAGTTTGACCCTTGCCCAGTCTTACATTCCCCAGAGTGGCTAGCCTCTCATTTACAAAACGTGTAATCTGTGCTGCGGTAGCCCTGAGACAGCTGCTAAATGAAACTAGAAGTTTGCTTATAAAAACGGATGGGGAAGCATTAGATGAGCTTTATTTTTGTGGAAACGTGGGGAAAAACAAGAAGTATGCTCCAAAGAAGAACTTGAGAGGCTGGAGAGATAAAAAGATACAGTTTGTGAAGTATTGGGATTAAAAAGGCACTCCAAGTTTAGTTTCTGTTTCCAAGTAAGAATTGTAAACTTGGATTTCAATAGCACTTAAAAACACTTCCAAAAGCCCCAATGAAGTCCTAGAGTATGTGTAAGGATGCTTACCTTTCTTGTTAACAGGGAAGTTCAGAAACTTGCCTGACATTAGGCAGCAAGTGTTAAAATCAGTATTAAAATCCAACAAGCAGCTGCTCAGATGACTAGCTGTCAGGTCTCTCTCTTGCTCTTGATGGTAGCATGCTGACAAATACATTTCTCAAGTATGGTTTGGGGAACCCATCTGAGCACTTGGGTGAGGGGATTTACTAAGCCATGAAATTGTATTAAGTGTGAAATTAGTATGAAGAATGGCCTTATTGGTCTTAAAACTAGACCACCTTGTGGCCTTAGGCTTGGGAAAAACTTAGGCTTGGGAAAAACTTAGGCTTGGGAAATAGTATGTTAGTTTGTGGTGCGACTGAAGGAGAATGTGAGAAGAGAAGTTATGAAAAGTAGTTGTGATTTATAGTGACAGTTGATTATGCAACTTCCTCCTGTAGCTAGGAATAGGAATAGACAGGTGGTGAGGAAACTGTCTACTTGGGTGCCACCCTAGTCATTGGAGAACACAGAGCATTGGCTCCTAGTGGCCATTCCACCCAGGCAGGTCAGGACAGAGGTTAGCTCAAGGTGTTCACCTGGGTGAGGTGGAATCTGGAATCTAAGTGTGCAGGCTCCATGGTGTAGGACAGTGGCGGGGTACAGACAGAGTGCTCTGGGGCACCTGAGCAGTAGAGTGCTGTCTGTGTTTTATCTCTTGCTTGTGACATCACAAGGACAGTGTGGAAATCAGATCTGGATTCAAATTCCATCTCTTTTTTAATACAAATTGTGAAACTTGTATAGACAACCTCTAAAGTCTGGGTTTCCCTAGGGCACCAGGGGGTCTGCTATGTCCAGGTTGTAAGATCATTAAGAGGAATGAACACAGTATCAGTGTGAATGCCAGGGCCTTATTAAAAACTCGGTAATTATTAGTTTTCTTTTACATCTTATCAAAAGACTAAGAACATCTGGTATATTTTTTTGCTAGAAATGTCAGAGAAAGGTTATGTTTCAGGTAATGGAGGAAAAAGTTTTAATGGTAAGGAATTAAGACTGTTAACATGTAGAGCAGGACTTAATATTGTTGCATTATTAAAAATAAAGGTTGATTAAAAACAATACTGTGTGTAATTGTGAAGCTGGTGTCTGTATGGATATGATCAGTGGTCAAGCATGTGAGTTGCTAGGCATTGATGGTGAGATTTAGTGCTTCCACTATTCTCCCATAGGACTCTCTCATCCCTTCTCAAAGTAAGGCTGGTTGAGCACTATCTCTGTGCACCATGGTAATATACTTCACATGAACAAATGATATTTCATCAAACCCTCACAACTGGCCAGTGGTGCTACTTATTAACCAGATTTTTCAAATAAGAGAATGGGAGTCTATGGCATTCTCTCATTTGAGCCTGAGATCAGATGCCATGGCTAGGAAGCCTACCTTGATGCTAGTTCCTCTTTGCTTCACCATCAATCTGCTGGATCCCCCCAGCCTAGGCCAGGTGCCCGTCATTTGCATTTCTTCATTCCTTTGTTTTTGTCATAGTAGCAAGTCTAGTTCCTTGTCTGTCTCTCCTACTAAGCTGAACACAAACTTCTTGAGTGTACATAGAGTTAAAAGAGCAATTTGCTGTTTGAACCCTTAAGAGTTTTTACATAAGTTTAACCCAAATTGTCAAATATTCGTTACTTTTACTGAAGTGGTTGTTTAGTCTATGCCCATTTTAACCAGAGAACATTGTCTTGCCTCAAGTCAAATATCTAATTGACAAAGGAAAGAGAAGTCACTAGTATGCAGGTAGTACTCTGGAATCCTAAACCTTTAGCTGGAGCAGACATCCAGAGGAATAAAAGGAGCAGTGGTAACTGACAATCTCCGACAGGTATGTTTAAATCTTATTTAGTGTTTGAGTGATCCCAGTGGACTGGAATGTGGTTAATATGAAGCAATTTAACTGATAATGCAGACACACAGCAGGAAACTGTGGCAGTTTAATATTGCTTGTGGTGACATCCTAGAAATTGCTTCCAGGCACCAAGTACAGGAAGTGGGTTGTAAGTAATCGAAGGAAGTATTCTAAGTGAGTTTGAAGAGACCTGACATTTATGGACTCAAGAGAAAAGCATACTCTAAGATTTGAAGGCACAGGGACAGGCATAGGGCAAATGATTTGGCCTTGTGGTGGTGGTTATTCTGCATTAGCTTGTATACCTGTCTTCTGTCCCTGTCAGATTGACCTCTTTGAGGTTAGTATCCAAGAAATGTATCCATTTATTCATTCATTCCCTACTATAAAATTTAAGAAATGTCAAGGACATATTAAGCACTTAATAAATATTAGCCCTTATCAAAATTAGTAGTAACACTGTGCCTGACAGTGTGCTAAGTAGTAGAGACACAAAAATGAAAAGATTTCTCTTTGCTTTGAGATTTTCTAAAGTAGTAGATACAAGTGCAAAACAAAACCCCTTCCTTTAGGCTTTGTCCCTACCCCAAACCCTCAAATATAATACAGTAAGATAATTGCTATGATGGCAATGTGGCTAGTGATGGATAAGTGACGAAGGAGAGACCGGAGTGTGTGTGTGTGTGTGTGTGTCAAGAAAGACTGTCTTCATCAAGGACATAATGTTTAAGCTGAGAGATGAGCAAGGGTGGTGGCAGAGGTGGTGGTAGTACCAACACAGGGAGTGGTGGTATGCATAAAACCATGGCATATTAGGGGAATAAAAATATTACTATTTACTAGACACTTAAATGCCAGGAATCATGTTAGACATCAGGGATTATAATGATGACCAGTACAGATTCATTCCTACTCACACGGTGCTTATAGTTTGGTGGACCTGACAGATACATAAACTGAGTAAATTCACATGAAGTTAATGTGGATGTGTTATGAAGCAAGCAACGTTGAGAGAGAATGATGGGAGTGGCAGTCGTATTTTAGTGGAATGGTGAGGGTTGGCCTGACTGTAGGGATGACGTTTGAGTTGAGACTTAAAGGATGTAGAGGCATTAGTCATGCTAAGACCTGGGCAAGACTGTTTACTGGAGGCAGAGGGTAGAGCATATACAAAGTCCTGGAGGCAAGAGAACTCTGCATGACAGATTCCAGGAACTGACAGGCCAGTGGGTTGAGGTTGAGGTGAGGTCAGAGAGAGCTTGAGTGGGGCCTTGTAGGTCCTGGTAATTTGAAAACTGCCTTCATAAGGCATAATAAACTATAAAGTTTATTCTTTTAAAGTAAATGTTTTTAGCCAGGAGTGGTGGCCCTTACCTGTAATCCCAATGGCTTGGGAAGCAGAGGCAGGAGAATCACAAGTTCAAGGCCAAAGGTAGCCTGTATAATTTAGACCCTGTCTCAAAATAAAAAGTAAAAAATGGGCTGGGAGTACAGCCCGGTGGTAAAGCACCTGCAAAAGCATGTGTGAGGGTCTGGGTTCAAACCCCCCACCCCAGCCCCCTCAAAAAAAGGTTTTGCATATATTTATGGAAGTGTGATTGACCATCACTATCTAATTCTGGAGCATTTTCATTACCCCAGAAACTCATACCTCTTGGCAGTCACTCTCTACTCTTCCAAAACCTTCCAGCCCAAGGCAATTTCTAATCTACTTTTAGTCGCCGTGGATTTGCCTGTCCTGGGCATTTCACATAAATGGAATGGTACATAACCCTTTGAGTGTCTAGCTGCTTTTACTTAGCATAATTGTTCCAAGGCTTATCCACGTTGTAGCCTGTGTGAATGTTCCATTGCTTTTTATTGCTAAGTAATATTCCATTGTATTTATATGTCACGTTTTACTCATCCTCTCATCAATTGTGAGGTGTTTGGGTTGTTTTCACTTTTTCGCTGTTATCGATAACGTGAACATTTTCTGTGGACTGTTCTTTTTGGGTATATACCTAAGAGTGGACTTGCTAGCTGGTACTTGGTAACCGTTTAACATTTGAATTCATGTTTAAATTGTTTTCCAAAGCAACTCCGCCTCTTTTGTGTTAAGTAGTATCTTATTGTAACTTTGATTTGGCCCGATGAGTTGTGTAGAAAACATAGGGTCAGAGTAGATAGAGATAGTAAGTCTTCTCAGAGGAGGTTGGGACTTGGGCAGAAAGAAAGGGGAGACTTGGAGAAGGGCTGAGAGAGTCCTACGGGAGAATAGTGGAAGTTATATAGGTTGAAAGTGGAGATAAACCCATCTTATTGTCAAGTACAGAGAAATAGCCCTGGCTGTGTTTTTGTTTTTCCCTTTTTTCTTTTTGACAGTATTTGGTGTTTGAACCCAAGGGATTAAGCTGCACATCCAGCCTCTCCCCCTTTTTATTTTTAACCTGGCTTCTTAACATAGGTCTGCCTTAGTCGTCTTTTGGGCTTCTCTTTAAAGGATCCCATTACTAAAACACATGGCAGACTTTCTTCTTCTCGGGGGCTGTTGTATAGCACAAGTGACCCACATCCCTGCTTTGTGGTGAGACTAGGTGTTAAAATGTAACTGTCTCCTCAGATTATCTTCTAAGGCCTCTTGTCTTCTCTGTCTCTAGCACAGTGCTCCCCTCTCAACCCCCTTAGGAGACCACAGAAAGACCTGGGAATGGTGTAATAAAATCTTCTTGGAGACTGGGTTCTCCATTACTGGTGCCTAAAGTTAGCTACTCAAGTTTTCATGATTTTTCTGGAAAATGTGTTGGTGCTCCTCCATGATTCTACTCTGAGCTATTATAATCAGCTTGGAGAGGTTTCTGTGGCAGATAGGAAAGTTGAAACAGGGACGGTAAAACCTGGAGTGGTGCTTTAAGAAAATATATTTGTTTTCCGGTTATTAAATATGTAAGTTCCCAGCTAGAATGCTGGTTTCAGTTTCAAAGGTCCAGCTTTTTTCCTGGCCCTAGGAGGAACTAATCTCTGGGTTTGTTTAAAAGGACTTTGTTGGGGTATGGAAAGATAAAGAAGAAAAATAAAGAAAACAAAACATTTGATTTCCTCTACTTTTATGGAAATCGATGCCCATTTTTTCCAAGTATAGGTCATGTGCCATGTAGGAACATTTTGGTCAGTGATGGATCATATACACAACTGTGTACCCACAAAGTTATATTGCCTGGTGATGGGAGATCCTTAGCTTAGTAAATTTTGTGATGCTTACATAGTAAAATTGCCCAGCAATGCATTTTTTAGAATGTGTTTTCATTGTTAAGCATGACTGTATTTAGGACTGGAGAAGGAGCCAGATAAAAACAAAAATATGTTCAAATATATATATGTCTCCACTGAAAAGACAGGTGACATTCTGAGAGTTCATTTGTAAGTAGGTTATGGCATTCAGAATGTACTATTTCTTTTGTAGATCCTGTTAAGTACAAACCAGCAGCTGTTAAAAGCAAGGACATAACAGAAGGAACTCTGTGCAAAAGTCATAATTAGGCCAGAGCTATGGTACATGCCTATCATCCGAGCTATTTGAGAAGCCGAGGCAGGGGAATTACAGGTTTGAGGCCAGAGGCAGACTGAGGAACTTAGTGAGACCCTGTTTCAAAATTAAAAATTAAAAAAAGGGGCTTGAGGGATGCTCAGTGGTAGAGCACTTGCTTAGTGCATAAGGCCCTGGATTCAACCCCTCAGTACTGAAAAAAAAAAAAGTTGTAGATAAAAAGTATAGCTGAAATATAGAATAGAGGGATACAAATTACAGGATATGAGCTTGAAAAAATAGGCTTATGCCATTGGGACATAATACCATTGAAGGGTTGATTTAGGAATGTAATATGATCAGATTTGGGTTTTTAGGTAGATTACCCTGACAGCAGTAGTTTAGAGAGATGATATCCCTGACTTCTGTGAGGTGATCCACTGGAATGTGAGAAAAATACATTAGAATTTAGATTTTTAAATCTACCTTAAACAATTCTGTTTCCAGGTTTTCTAATGCATATATTAGTATAGTAAGGCATTATTATAAATAAATATATTCCAAATGTATGCTCAATTTCTTACTGATAAGGCATGTATGGGAAAAATTGGGAGCCACTGGATTATGGAATTGTTAATACTGCAGAAGATCAAAGCCTGAAGTAAAGTTTTGGCAGTGAAAAGAAAAGAGGTGGATTTCAGATTTTGGATGGAATTAACAAGACTTAGTGGCAAATTACAGGTAAGACACAAGAATCAAAGATAACCTGCCAAAGTTAGCAAAATTATATTATAAATGGAGTGTTCGTGAGGTGAGGACTGGTGTACAATGTGTTTCGTTTCTGTGGACAAGTGAAAAGTTATAATTGGGAGAAGGCCTCTGGTCTGTAGTGACGAAGGAATCTTTAAGGGCTCCACTGTGAATATGTGTGCTTTGTTAGATAAGTAAGACTTAAAGTATGTGAAGGGAAATCTGTCCTTGATGGAGAGAGAAGAGGAGGAAAAGAAAACAAACAACTTTTGAACTCAAATGAGTCACAGGAAAGGTTTCAGAGATGTTGCACTGATCACACCTAAGCTGTATGAATAAATGGAAGGAAGGAAACCAATATGGAGAAGATGCTGTTTGGTGCCAAGCAGGCAGTTCTTGTACTCTAGGGTATTCCAGGGTGTGATAGGAGCTAGGATGGGGGATGTGGACATGGGGGTTTTGAGTCCCTATTTAAGTCTAAATGCTATAACCAATTTATAATCTATGTAATCTCCTGAGTTCTAAATTTCTGAGCCTTAGTTTTAAAAAAAAAAACAACTATAAAAGGAAGTGAATAAATTTACCTATAGGATTGTTGTGAAGATTCAAAGGGATCTTATGTCCAGCCCTCAGGTGAGATGGGACTGTTCCATAAATGGTAGCTATCACAAATATTACTTGTGGGGGATAAAGTATGTATTTTTTTGAAAATTTGAAGTTAAAAAAAGGTAAAAGGAAATATGCTTTTCTTTATAGTGTGTATATATGTGTATATTTCCCCCCATTATATAGTTTTCTCCATTTGAACAAAGTACTTGCTTCCTTTTGGTGAGAATGTTAAGATAATGTGTAGTATATTTTACTAAATTTATTTGAAGGATTGAGATCCTGATGTATGAAATGCAGTATTCTTGCTGGTTGGGGAGAAAGGAAGCCTACAGTTTACTAAGAAAGAAAAGATAAGCATGCAAATAATTAGAATTCTAACACTTAAGAACATTTAAATCCCTTCTTATGTTGGACATTTTTATATAGTCTCCTAAAAAATTTATACCAATAATTTATATTTATTTTTGTTTAGCTGGTACCACTGTTTACACCAGTAATTTTTCTGTCCTACTTAGAATTTTTTAAAATTTTATTTTAGAAAAATTTAAACAGCTATAGAACCAGAACAATGTAATGAGCCCCCAAAACACTCATCACTCAGGTTTTTTTTTGTGGTCCTGGGAGGTTGAACCCAGGGTCTTGTACTTGCATGCTTTGCAAGTGCTGGACCACTGAGCTGCATCCCAGCCCATTGCTCACTTTTTTGAGACAGGGTCTCACTAAGTTACGCAGACTGCCTCTGGTCTCTAACTTGCGATCCTCCTGCTTCCGCTTCCTGAGCCACTGGGATTACAGGTGTGCACCACTGTGCCTGGCTCATCACTCAGTTTTAACATTTATTAATTTATAGCTTCTCTAGTTTCATTTGTAGGTAATTGATTGTAACTACCCTCCTCTGCACTTGGTTGTTGTTGTTGTTACGTGCCATCAAGTCAGATCCGACTCAATATAATCTTAAGTACAGCAGAACAAAACACTACCCAACGCTGTACCATGCACACGATCTTTTTATGTTTGAGCCCTTTGTTGCAGCCACTATGTTTCTTCTCATTTTGAGTTGTGCCACATCAGCAAATGGAGGTCCCAGGGTCTTTACTCCATTCCTGTCATTGAGGTCGACCTTACTTTGAGGAGTCAACTCTTTTCCAGTTGTTTCTTGCATGCCTTCCAGCCTGGGGGGCTCATTTTCCAGCACGATATCTGACAGTGCTTCTCTGCTATTCAATGGCTAATTGTTTTGGGAGTGAGCTGCCAGGTCCTTCTCCCTACTTTATGTTAGTCTAGAAGCTCAGCTGAAAGCTATTCACCATGGGCAGCCCTGGTAGTATCTGAGGTACTGGTGGCATAGCTTTCAGCATCACAGCACCACACAAGCCCCCATAGCACAAGCTGAAAAGCAAATAGGGGCTTTGCCCTCTAATCATTAATTATTTTGAAGCAAATTCCATATGACATATCTTGTTTGTAAGAATTTCCATATCTGTCTCTAAAAGATATTAAAAAATCACAATAGTAACTTCATAACTCCTAAAAAAATTAAGAAAAAAACTCCATGATATTATCAAATATTAAACTAGGCATGATGGTGTGTACCTCTAAATCCCAGCACTTGAGAGCCTTTCGCAGGAGGATCAATGTGAGTTCAAGGCCAGCTTGGTCTACATATTAAGTTCCAGGCCAACTTGAACTACACAGCAAAACCCTGTCTCAAGCCAAAACAACAATAACACCACCACAAACATTCATTCACTATTTAAAGATTTTTGGTTTTTATCAAAAAAAATTTTAAACAGAAGATTTATTTCAATCAACCTGGGTCATACATTGTAATTGGTTGATATATATCTAATCTCTCCCCTCTTGCAATTTCTTTTTTTAAGAAATGGATTGTTGGTCTTATGTAATTTCCATTGTATCCTCATAGTTTATTTAATGTGTTCTTTTATTTCCTACAAATTGATTATTAGATATACAGTGACTTGTCAGATTTGAATTCATTGTCTTGGCAAGAATACTTAAAATTGGTAATAGATATTTCCATCAGGAGGCACATTATGTATGGTATAACTTTTTGATACATTAATTTATTAGGAGTGATAAAATGGTGATATTTTGTTGCCCTCCTTTTTTTCATGTTAGCTAGAAAACTTTCATGTATCAGCCATCTGATTACCCAGAGGTATAGCTCAAATCTGAAAGGCAAGATAAATGCTTGATTTCCTTTATTAGTTTTTTCAAACTCTTTCCTAGCATTTTCCAAAGGTGACTAAATAATTTTTTTTTTTTGGAGGGGTATCACTTTAAATGCATGTTGTTGTTGTTGTTAGGTACCGTTGAGTTGGTGTCCAACTCATAGTGACCCTACATACAACAGACAAAACACTATTGTCAGTGCGTCTCTGATACTCATAGGGTTTTCAATGGCTGATTGTTCTTTGGGAGTGGGTTGCCAGGTCCTTCTCTCAAGTCTACAGTACCTGGTATTCCCAGGTGGTCTCCCATCCAAGTACTAACCAGGCCTGACCCTGCTTAGCATCTGAGATCTGAGGGGATCAGATGCCACAGTGGTACAGCTGCAGGCTTTAATGCATATATTTAATCCTATTTGCTATTTTTCAATTTATTATAGTTAGTATTCTTGTTGGATAATTCATCCTATCTTTGTTCAGTGAGAACTTTTTCAAGTAAACTTATGAGGTCTTTTTGACAGGATCCCAATAGTTTCTAATAGATTTTATTTTGGTATGTTAGGCTGTTCTAGGGTCATCTGATATGTTTCTTACTCCAACCTGCTTTCCACTGTTTCTCTTAGGAGTCCTGGTTTCTTTTGATAAGAAATGATATTAATAATCACAGCCTGGGTTTTAGGGTTTTTTTCTTTCGTTAGGGAGATGTTTGCTACTGGGTTAGTCATTATTTGTAGACTTCTCCAGGGGTCAGCACATGTGTACGTGCGTGTGTTTGTGTGTGTGTGTGTGTGTGTGTGTGTGTGTGTGTGTGTGTGTGTGTGTTTAAAGGTAAACTACATTATTGGACATGGTAGGACATGCGTGTAATCTCAACACTTAGGAGGCTGAGGCAGAAGCCTTTCGAGTTCCAGGCCAGCCAGGGCTACATAATGAGGTTGTGCCTCATAATGAGAAGAACAACAAAAGAAATATAAACTGTTTCATATGTTCATATTGATATTTCCCAATTCCAGACTATAGCAGTTCATTATCTTTACATCAGAATCTCCCACATTCATACCAAAAGTTTTAATTTCCAAGACCATGAACATAATGACTCAGCTTTATTTTACAGTGCCCAGGAAACTTGATGATGTTAGGTGCTGTCAAGTCAGTCCGACTCATTGCGACTGTAGGTACAACACAACTAAACACTCCTTGGTTCTGTGCCAGGCACACGATCTTTTTCATGTTTAAGCCCATTGTTACAGATACTGTGTCACTCCATCTAGTTGAGGCTTTTCCTTTTTCATTGACCTGCCATTCTCCCAAACATGATGTCCTTCTCCAGGAATTGATCCCTCCTAACTACATGTCCAAAATACGTAAGATGCAGTTTAGCCATCAGTGCTTCCAAGGAGAATTCTGGTTGCACTTCTTCTAGGACAGATATACTGGGTCTTTTGGCAGTCCATGGTACATTGAATATTTGTCTCCAGTACCATAACTCAAAAGCATCATCTCTTCTCCTGTCTCCTTTATTCAGTGTCCAGCTTCCACAACCATATGATGTGACTGAAAATACCATGGCATGAGTCAGGGGCACCTTTGTCTTCAATGTGACATCTTTACTTTTCAACACTTTAAAGAGGTCTTTTGCAACAGCTTTTCCCAATGCAATGCACCTTTTGATTTCTTGACTGCTGCTTCCATGGGTGTTGATTTGCAGAACCAAGTAAAGCAAAATCTTGGACAACCTTACTCTTTCCTCCATTTATCATGAAGTTGCCTACTGACCCAGTTGTAACGACTTTTGTTTTGTTGATGTTGAGTCACAATCTATACTGAAGGTTGTGTTTGATCTTCACCAGTAAATATTTCAAATTCTCTTCACTTTCAGCAAGCAGAATTGTGTCATTTGCATAACACAGGCTGTTAATGAGTCTTCCTCCAATCCTGATGCCATATTCTTCATAAAGTCCAGTTCTCAGATTATTTGCTTAGCATAGAGATTGAAGAGGTACAGTGAATGAATACAGCCCTAACCCACACTTTTCTTGACTTTAAACCAGGCCATGTTTCCTTGTTCTGTTTGAACGACTGCCTCCTGGTCCATGCACAGATTCCTCATGAGTACAGTTAAGTGCTCCGGTGTTCCCATTCTTTGCTCAGCTGAATCCTGTCCAGCATGGATGACCCTGTTGGTACCTGTAATACCCGTAGTATACCGTTCAGCATCACAACAACATGCAAGCCTCCACAGTATGGCAAACTGACAGACATTGGGGAGGAAATTTGATAGCAATACTAAAATTACCACCAATAATCTGATTACTGAAAATCACCTCTCTCTCTCTCTCTCTCTCTCTCTCTCTCTCTCTCTCTCTGATAGTACTTGGGAGTTGAACTGAGGGCTCTGCACATACTTTACAAGTGCTCTACCCCTCGGCTGTGCCCCTAGCCTGTTTTTTATTTTATTTTTTATTTTGAAACAGGGTTTTGCTAAGTTATATAGGCTGCCTCTAGCCTTGATATTGTGATCCTCCTGCCTCAGCATCTTGAATTGCTGGGATTACAGACATGTGCCACCACTCCTAGCTTCAGTTACCATTTTTTAAATTTGATAGTCCTTTTTGTCCTTAGGATATATCACAAGGAATGCATAGTCAAGTTGTTTTGAAACCACTTAGAGATACTTTCTTTGTCTGTAGTATTGTCACCAACTCAACCCTAGGCTTAACATTTTTTCCTTTTAATCTTTTGGGATTCCTTTTTGCAAGTAATTTAATTTGTTTTACAATTACATAAAATATTGTTTCAAAGTCAAATCTTACACAACAGGCTCATAAAAGTCTTAACTTCTGTCCCTGGCCATTACGTTCTCCCTTCCCTCTTTCATAGGTAACTGCTTTGTTTTTAAGATTTTCATTTGTCTTTCCAATAAAAACAAATGAACAAAAGGGGCAGATACTTAGGTATATTCACACTTCTTGCAAGGACTTTGACTGTTGTTAGGTGCTGTCAAGTTGGTCCAATTCATAGCAACCCTATGTACAACAGAATGAATCAGTACCTGATTCTGTGCCAGGCACACAATCCTTCATATGTTTAAGCCCGTTGTTACAGCATCGTGTCAAGCCATCTAGTTGAGGGTTTTCCTTTTTTTTGCTGATCTGCCACTCTCCCAAACATAATGTCCTTCTCTAGAAATTGGTATCTTCTGACAACATGTCCAAAGTACACAAGATACAATTTAGCCATCCTTGCTTCCAAGGATCACTCTGGTTGCACTTCTGTGACAGATCTGTTCGTTCTTTTGGCAGTCCATGGTATAGTCAATATTCACCTCCAGCACCATAATTCAAAAGCATCAATTCTTCTCTTATCTCCTTTACTCAATGTCCAGCTTTCGCAACCATATAATGAGACTGAAATACCATGGCATCAGTCAGGGGCACCTTCATCTTCAGTGTGATATCTTTACTTTTTAACACGTTCAAGAGGTCTGAGTTGTAGTATTCTATATATAATTTTCTCCCCTTCACTTTTCACATCTTGTAATAAATCCTGTAAAAAGATCACTCCTAGCGATACGTAGAACTCATTGTCATTTCTCTGTGGAACAGTATAGTACTCCATTGGGTGGATGGACCATGGTTTATTCAACCAGTCTCATATTGATGGATCTCCGTATTACATCTTGTCTCTTAGTACAAATGCTATAGTAATGAATATTTTTAGGTACTTTTCAATATTTTTACCATTATACTACTGTGGTAGATTCCTATAAGTGGGATTGCTGGGTCAAAGGATAAGTTTATATGTAATTTTGCTAGATATTGTCAAATTTTCTTCCATAGGGATAGTGCCAATTTATATTCTTACATGAGAGTGACTATGGCCTTATAGCTGCATCAACAGAGTATATTTTTCAAACTTTAAAAATATTTTAATCAGTTATAAGCACACATGGTAACAAATCAAATACTTGATAAGAGATCATGAAAAACCACACTGTTCTTCCTCAGTCCTATACTTTGGAGATAAACTTTGTTAACTGGCCCTGTTTTTAGTTGTTCTGAAGGTTCACCGCTAATCCTATATAAATATGTCTGTTAATTAATGTTAGAAAGTATCTGTTAACTCCCTAAAATGAAAAATTGAGTGCCTTCATAGTATTTTTTCTTTGTCCAGTCTTTTTTTCCTTCATGTGCTGAACTTCAAACCTAGGGCCTTGAACATGCTAGGCAAGCACTCTACCACAGAAGTATATCCCCAGACCCTGTCCAGTGTTTTATATCTTTATATTACTTTAATTCTTATGGTGGTTTTTCTTTAAAATATATTTAAATATTTTATTGACTTTGAATAATGTCTCTTGACTGCACACTTCATTGTTGTTATTAGGTGCCCTTGACCATATGTATAGTAGTATAAAACACTCCCCAATGCTGTATCATGTCTGGCAATATTGTCAGTGCTTCTCTGCTATTCATAGGGTTTTCAATGGAAGATTATTTTGGGAGTGAGTTGCCAGGTCCTTCTTCCTAGCCTGTAGCACCTGGTATTCCCAGGTGGTCTCCCATCTAAGGACTAACCGGGCCAACCCTGCTTAGCTTATGAGATCAGGCAAGACTAGGTACTAGGGTGCTATGGTCACAGACATACACTTCATAAGAAGGGGATATTACCCTACCTCACTTTTCTGCCTTCTCTAAACTATACTTTTATGTGGTTATTTAAGTTTTTTTTTTTTTTCTTTTGTGATGCAGGAGGGCTGAACCTAGGCCCTTGCTCATACTTTGCAAGTGTTCTACCACTGAGCTGCACCTTCAGCCTCTTTTTAAAAATTTTTATCTGGAGAACATGGTTTTGCTAAGTTACACAGGTTGCTCTGACTTCAAACTTGCAAACCTCCTGCCTCCATCTCCCAAGTTGATGGGACTACAGGTGTGTACCACAGCACCTGGCAGGATTTTTTGTTTTTTGAATAAGATCTCACTATATAGCCTAGGCTATCCTCAAACTTGTGATCCTCCTGCCTCTCACTATGAGTGCTGGGATTATAGGCATGTGCCATGGTCATTAAAATTTTGGTGGATGACTAGAAACAAGATTTCCATGATTCTTGTTGTTAAGTGGTGTTGAGTCGGTATCTGACTCATAGCGACCCTATGTAAAACAGGCAAAACACTATTGCCAGTCCTCCTCTGCTATTCATAGAGTTTTCAATGGTGGATTGATTTTTGGGAGTGGCTTGCCAGGTCCTTTTCCCAATGATTTATTCTTAGATTAACTCTAAAAGTAGAATGTTATTGTGGATAAATATAAGAATTTAATTCCATTAGGCCAGATAGGGTGCTAGAATAACATTGTCTTCCCATTTGAAGAAGAATGTTCTTAACATCAGGGCTATTTGAACATTTTTTTCTTATAGTCCATCCAGAATTTAACAGTATGCTAATAATGTTTTTATTAGCTTCATATCTGTATTTTTAAAAATTTGTGTTTATTTGTACAAAGTAGCCAAGGTGGATACCAGCAATGTGTAGAGAGCAGCCCAGGGGATTATACAAGTGTTTCCCTCCTCATTTTGGTAGCCATTGTAGGGGTCTGCGTATCTTTGGGGGCCTAGGCCTTGGTGACTTAGGTTCTGTCTTCTTAAAAAATATCTTTGTGATGAGGACTTTTGATGCCTTTTTTGTGCCCTTTGGGAACTAGTTATGCTTGGTGTAGTACATATCTTGGAACTGCCCGCATCTACAGTGCTGCTGGTAGTTCATAAAGTACCTGAGTCTGGAAGAGAAAGAGACATACCTGGAATTTTTTTGAGACAGGATTCCATTATGTAGCTCAGGCTTCTCTGGAACTCACTATGTAGCTATGTAGCTCCGGCTGACTTTGAATTTGAGAGCCTCCTGCTTCAGCCTCCTGGTGGTGGGATAACAAGGTTTGTACCACCATGCCTGGCCATATCTACATTCTTATTTCTTAAAATAATATTCTTTTTCTTCCTCTTCCTGAATTTCTAAATCTTTTTTCCCTCTTGCAATATTTGCCTTTATCATATCCTTTGTTTTTCCAAACTTGGTATCATGCTTGTGGTTTCATCCAGGCTCCCCCAACCCCATGACCCCATGTTTCCCTTTCATGTTCCTTCCTATTCCGGTCTATATAAAATCACCTGTGTCTTGATCCTGGAATGTTACTTCAGCATTTTCCTGGGGTGGTCTCATTGTTTCCTGGTCCCCTGGTTGTAATTTTGTTTTAATTTGTTTGTTGGAATACATACTCAAATTCTTATAGGAGATAACCACAACAGTGGACTTGTAGAAGGGGTACCTAAAAAGTAAACTTGGAGTTCTTGAGCATTTGTGAAAAATGTCAACTTTCTCAACCTTGATAGGTAGTTGGTATGAGCATAGAGTTTTAGACTGACGAAAATTTCAGCTACTTTTGTTTTTTAAATTAAAAAAGTTTTAATTAGTATATAAAATAATGGGTTTTCATTATGACATTGTCATATAGGTATAGCATGTACTTTGCTCATATTCACCCCATACCCATTACTCTTTCTTTTTCCCTTCTCCCCTCTTCTACTTGTCCTCTTCTTACCCCCAAGTAGTCTCATCTCTATTCTACTTTCAGGTCTTTGTGTGTGTGTATAAATGTAGGTTCTGCATATGAGAGAAAACATATTTTTCTGAGTCTAGCTTATTTAGCCTAACATCATGATCTCCAGTTCCATCCATTTTCCTGCAAGTTATATAATTTTATTCTTCCTTATGGCTGAATAAAACTCCGTTGTGTATATATACCACATTTTCTTTATCCATTCATCTGTTGTTGGGCAGGCATATAGCCATGTTGTCCTGGGGGGCTATGAAACTTTGGGAGGTGGGACCCAGCTTGCAGAGGTGGGGCACTGAGGGCGGGCCTTGGAAATTTTTTATACCCTCACTTCTGGTGGAACACTCTGCTGCCTGTTCACTATGAAATGAGGTTCTCTGCCTTGCCGCCTGCCCTACTGACATGCCTACCTTGCCTCTGTGGGCTAAAGTCCTCTGAACTGTGAGCCCCAGTAAACTGTCCCTCCTGTAAATTGTTTCTGGCAGGTACTTTGCCATAGCAATGCACAAACTGACTAGCACAACCATGGAGTGGTATAACTGGATCATATGGTAGTTTTATTTTTATTTTTTTGAGGCACCTTCATACTGACTTCTATTGTGGCTGCATTAATTTACATTCCTCCCAGCTTTGTAAGTGTTCTTTTTTCCCTGAATCTTCACTACCATTTGTTGTTGCTTGTTTTCTTGATAGCTATTCTAACTGAGGTAAGCTGGAATCGTAATATAGTTTTGATTTGTATTTCCATGATGGGTAAGGCTGTTGAAATTTTTTTTCTTTTTGTTAGATATTGAACCCAGGGCCTTGTGCATGCTGGACAAGCACTCTACCACTGAGCCACATCCCCCGCCCTTGAACAGTTTTTCATATATCTTTTGGCCATTTGTACTTCTTTTGAGAACTGTGTATTCAATTCATTTGCTCATTTATTGTTTGGATTTATTGTGTGTTTACATTTTTGAATTCTGTATATATTCTAAATATTAATCACTTGTCAGATATATATATGTATATATATACACATATATATGTATATGTACATGTATATGTATATACATATATGTATATGTACATGTATATGTGTATATATGTATATACATACATATATATGTATATATGTATATATATGTGTGTGTATGTGTGTGTGTATGTGTGTGTGTGTATATATATATATATACACACACACACACACATATATATATATATATATCTGGCAAAGGTTTTCTCCCATTCTGTAGGTTGCATCTTTACTCTTTCCTTTCCTATGGAGAAGCTTTTTAATTTTATGCAATCTCATTTGTCATTTCTTGTTATTATTTTCTGGGCTGTTAAGAGTTTTTTCAGAAAGTTCTTGCTTATGCCTACATCTTGAAATGTTTTCCACTAGCAGTTTGAAAGTTTCAGGTCTTACCTTATGATGTTTGATCCATTTTGAATGGATTTTTGTACAGGATGTGAGCTAGGGATCTAGTTTTATTCTTCTACATATGACTATCCAATTTTCCCAGCACCATTTGTTGAAGAGGCTGTCTTTTTTGTCAACATGGGTTTTTGGCACCTTTGTTGAAAATCAGGTGGCTGTAGCTGTGTGGGTTTATTTCTGGATCCTCTGTTCCATTGGTGTAGCCTACATAGCAGTTTTTGTGCCACTGCCCTACTGTTTTTGTTCCTATGGCTCTGTAGGAGTTTAATTTGAGATTAGGTATTGTGATACCTCTAGCATTGCTCTTTTTGCTCCGGATTGGTTTGGTATTTGGGGTCTTTTATGTTTCTATATAAATTTTAGGGGTGTTTTTTCTATTTCTGTGAAAAACATCTTTGTTTTTGATGAGAATTGCATTGAATCTGTCAATTGCTTTTGGTAACAGCCATTTTTCACAACATTAACTTTGTCAATATATAGCATGGGATATTTTTCCATCTTCTAGTGTTGTTTTCAGTTTCTTTCTTCAGTGTTGAAAAATTTTTATTGTAGAGTTATTTCGCCTCCCTGGTTAGGTTTGTCCCTAGGGTTTTTTGTTTTTGTTTTTGTTTTTTAGGAGGGGTGTTTATTTTTTTGTTATTGTAAGTGGGATGTTTTCCTTATTTCTTTCTTAGCATGTTCATTATTAGTAAATAGAAAAGCTACTGATATTTGTACATTGATTTTGTATCCCACTTATCTTTGCTAAAGTGTTTATCAAATCTAAGAGCTTTCTAGTAGAGTCTTTAGGGTATTTTAAGTACAGGATCATATCTACAAATTTGACTTCTTCCTTTCCTATTTGTATCCTGTTTTCTTCTTTTCTTTTCCTTCTTTTCCTTTCCTTTCCCTCCCTCCCTCCCTCCTTTCCGTCCTTCTTTTTTTGCACTATTGAGGAGGTGAACACAGGGCCTTGGACATGCTTTGCAAGTGCTCTTCTACTGGGCTATACTCCCAACTCTCCAATTCTGTACCAGGCACGCAATCTTTTTTATGTTTAAGCTCATTGTTGCAGACACTGTATCAATCCATCTAGTTGAGGGTCTTCCTTTTTTTGTTGACCTGCCACTCTCCCAAACATGATGTCCTTCTCCAGGGATTGGTCCCTCCTGACTATATGTCCAAAATACATGTCCAGTCAGCACTTGATCTTGTTCTGACATTTGATATTGAATTTTTTCATCATCTTGTTCTACAAATGTGGTCATTTTGGTTCCTGCATGTTCCATCTGGTGAATTCCATGTGTATATTTGCTATTTATGTTGGTGAAAAATGTACTTGCCGTGAAAAGGTCATTGGTCTCACAAAATTCTATCATGCGACCTCCAGCATTATTTCTGTCACCAAGACCATATTTTGCAAGCACTGAGCCACCTTCTTTGTTCCCAACTTTTGCATTCCAGTCACCTGTAATTACCAGTATATCCTGATTATGTGTTCCATCTCTTTCAGATTGCAGAAGTTGGTAAAAATGTTCTTTCCTGTCTTTATTTGTAGCCTTAGTGGTGGATGTGTAAATTTGAATAATAGTCATAGTTACTGGCCTTCTTTGTAGTCATCTGGATATTTTTCTATCACTGACAGCTAAGTACCTCAGGACAGATCTTGACATGTCTTTTTTGATGATGAATGCAACTCCATTTTTCTTTAACCTGTCATTCTGGACATAGTAGGCCATATGATTATCTGATTCAAAATGGCCCATGCTAGTCCATTTTAGTTTATTGATACTTAGAATGTCCATGTTTATGTATTCCATTTCCTTTTGATGATTTTAAATTTTCCCAGATTCCTTCTAGGTACATTCCATGTTCTAATTATTAATTGATGTTTACAGTTGTTTCTCCTCATTTTGAGTCATGCCATGTCAGCAAATGAAGGTCCCTGGGGCTTTGTTCCATTCCCATCATTAAGGTAGATTCTACTTTGAGGAGGTAACTCTTCTCCAGTCATCTTTTGAGTGTCTTCCAACCTGGGGGGCTCATTTCTGGCACTATATCTGACTGTGTTTCTCTGCTATACACAGGGTTTTTAATGGCTAATTGTTTCAGGAGTGGGCTGCCAACTCCTACTCCCTAGTCTGTCTTAGTCTGGAAGCTCAGTTGAAACCTGTCCACCATGGGTGACCGTGCTGGTATCTGAAATACTGGCAGCATAGCTTTCAGCATCACAGCAACACAACAGAGCCCCTACAGTAGGGCAAACTGACAGAGATGTAGAGGTTGTCATATTTAGCCTTTATTAAGTTGAGGTGTGTTCCTTCTATTCCTCGTTTCTTCAGGGCTTTTATCATGAAGGGACGTTGAACTTTTTCAAAGGCTTTTTCTGCCTCTCTTGAGATGATTATATGATTTCTGTCCCTGAATCTGTTCATGTGCTGTTTTACATTTATAGATGTGCATATATTGAACCATCCTTGCATCTGTGGAATGAAACCAACTTGCTCATGTTTTATGATCTTTTTGATGTGTTGTTGATTTTGATTTGCAAGTATTGAGAATTTTTTGCATCTGTATTCATTAGAGAAATTGGTCTATACTTTTCCTTTTTTGTTATTTCCTTATGTGGTTTTGGTGTCAGGTAGCACTGGCTTTGTAGAATGAGTTTGGTAACACTCTTTCCCTCTGTATTTTATAGAATAGTTTGAGGACCATTGGTACTAATTTTTCTTTAAAGGTCTGATAGAATTTGACAGTGAATTCATCCAGTCATGGGTTTTTCTTTCTTGGGAGAGTAATATTGCTTCAATCTTGTTGCTTGTTACAGATGTTTACTTTTTTTTTTTTATCTTCTTGATTTAGTTTTTTTTTTTTTTTTTTTAAGCACTGGGGGTCAAACCCAGGGCCTCGCACTTGCATGCTTTGCAAGTGCTGGACCACTGAGCTGCCTCCAGCCCATTTTTGTTTACTTTTTTGAGACAGGGTCTCATTAAATTACGCAGACTGCCTCCGGTCTTGAACTTCTGATCCTCCTGCCTCCGCCTCCTGAGCTGCTGGGATTACAGGTATGTACCACCACGCCCGGCCTAGTTTTGGTAGATCTTATGTGTCTAAGAATTTACTCATTTCTTTTAGGTTTTCCACTTTTTTGGAATATATGTTTTCAAAGTGTTCCCTAATAATCCTCTGGATTTCATTGGTGTATGTGGTGATCTCCCCCTTTACATCTCCTATTTTGTTAGTTTTTGTCCTTTCTCTCTTTGTTTTGGTTAATGTTCCTCAGGTTTTGCCAATCACCCTTTCCAGAACCAACTTTCTGTTTTGTTGATTCTTTGTATTGTTTTTTTAATCTCTATTAATCTCTGCCCTAATCTTTGTTGTTTCTTTCCATCCATTTTGGATTTGGGTTGTCCTTGTTTTTCTGAGTCCTTGAGTTGCATCATTATTTATTTTAGTTCTGAGGTTTTTTTAATCTAAGAATTCATAGCTGCAAATTTCCCTCTTAGAACTGCCTTTCTGTATCCCAAAGGTTCTGATAAGTTGTGTTTTTGTATTTATTTGATTCTAGAATTTTTTTAAAAGCATTCTCCCTTTCTTTAATGATGCATTGATCATTTATGAATATATTGTTCAAAGTGAGTGCTGAAGAATATATTATTCAACAGCTGGATGCTATGTGGCATGCCTGTAATCCCAGCTACTTGGGAAGGTGAGGCAGTAGGAATGTAAATTTGAGGTCAGAGGCCAGAGTGCATCTTAGACGCTATCTCAAAATACAGTAACAACTGAAAAAGAGGCTGGAAGGTACAGCTCAGTGGGAGAGCACTTGCCTAGCATTTGCAAGGGCCAGGGTTCAACCCCCCAATACTGAAAAAGAAAAAAAAAGAAAGAGTGTGTTGTTCAATCTCCAAGTTTCTTTCTTTTTTGTGTTGGGGGGTACTGGGGAGTTGAACCTTCAGCCTCACATATGCTTTTTTGTAAGCCCTCCACTGAGTCATACCTGTAGCCCATTTCTTACTCTGTGTTTTGAGACAGGGTCTTGGTAAATTACACAGGCTGCCTCTGGCCTTGAACTTGTGATCTTCCTTCCATAGCCTCCTGAATTGTTGGGATTAAAAGTGAGTGCCACCATGTCTGGCTAGTTTCTATAGTTTCTCTAGCTATTAAATTATAGTTTTATTCCATTATGATCTGATAAAGTATGAGAAATTGTTTTGATTCCTTGTTAAGACTTGCTTTATGGACTAAAATATGATGCATTCTGCCTACATCAGTACCACTGTGGTGTCTGATCCTATTAGATTTTGGAAGCTAAGCAGGGTTGGGCCTGATTAGTACTTGGATGGGAGACTGCCTGGGAATACTGGGTGTTGTAGGCTTGGGAGAAGGACCTGGCAGCGCCCCCCCAAAAAAAAACACAAAAAACAAAAAACAAAAAGCCCACCATTGAAAACCATATGAATAGAAAAGAAGCACTGACAATAGTGCTGGGCATGGCACAGTGTCGGGTAGTATTTCGTCTGTTGTATATAAGGTTGCTGTGAGTTGATTCCAACTTGAGGGCACCTAACAACGACAACAACAATGATGTATTTTAGAGAAAGTTCCATAGGCTACTGAGAAGAATGTGTACATCATAGCTGTTGGATAGAATATTTTGTAGATCTCTGTAATTTCTCCTCATTTTGAGTCATGCCATATCAGCAAATGGAGGTCCCTGGGGCTTTAGTCCATTCCTGTCATTAAAGTAGACTCTATTTTTAGGAAGCAACTCTTCCCCACTCTCTTTTGAGTGCCTTTCCAACCTGGGGAGGCTCATTTTCTGTCACTGTGTCTGACAGTGTTTCTCAGCTATTCATAGGTTTTTCAATGGCTAATTGTTTCAGGGGGGCTGGGATTTAGCTCAGTGGGTAGAGTGCTGCGCTGCAGTCTCTGAGGTCCTGAGTTCAATTCCCAGAACCACAAAAATGGGAGAAGGGCCTGGCAATCCACTCCCAAGGCAATCCCGAAACAATCAGCCATTGAAAACCCTATGAGTCGGATACCGACTCACTGGCACCTAACAACAATTGTTTCAGGGGTGGGTTGCCAGGTCTTGCTCCTTAGTTTCTTTTAGTCTGCAAGCTCAGTTGAATCCTGTCCACCATAGCTGACCCTGCTGGCATTTGTAACACCAGTAGCACAGCTTTCAGCATCATAGCAACAAGCAAGCCCTCATAGCATGGCAAACTGACAGAGGTGGGGGATTTGATCTATGGTGCAGTTTAACCGTGAAGTTTCTTTGTTAATTTTTTTGTCTGGACCATCCAACTATTGATGAGAATGGGGTATTGCAATCACTCACTATTGTGTCTGGACTTATTTGTGTATTTATGTCTAGAAGTATTTTATGAAGTTGGGTATACCAACATTTGGGAGATATATATATATGTATATATATATATATATATATATATATATACATATATATTTACAATTATTGTATTTTGTTGATGGATTATTCTCTTTCTTAGAATGTAGTGGTCTTTGTTTTCTGGTTAATTTTGGCTTGAAGTCTACTTTGTCAGATATGAGTATGGCTACTTCTGTTTTTAGCTTCTCATTTGGTATATTGTTTTCCATTCCTTCACTTTCATTATGTGTGTTTCTTTGCTAGTGAGGTGTGTTTTTTTTTTTTTTTGCAGACAACAGACAGATCATGTTTTTTTTCCCGTCTCCCCCCAGATTTCAGTTTCCTTGCCGTATTTGTTGTCTATGTTGCTTAATTTCTCATTCATATTGCTGACTTTCTTATCTAGTCCCTGAATCAATTTTCCTACTTCATTTGCATGTTTGTATCCTCTTTGAGGTCATTGATCATTTTACACACTAGACTTGTGAATTCTTTGGCATTTCAGCCATTTCATTATCTTTGAATTTGGTAATTGGGGAGTTATGGTCTTTTGGAAGAGTCATGCAGCCTTGGTTTTTCATGTTTCTTGTGTTTTCTGTGTTGAGATTTGCTCATTTGTTGGGATGGACATCTCTTCTGGTTTTATTTTAGAATCTTCTTGTTAGAGCCTTGTCTTGAGGGCTCAATCCCTAGTTCTACTCATAAAGGATAAAACAAATGACTTATACATGTGGCTTTGGCTTCCCCTCTCTCTGCCAGAGAGCCCATACTGAAGCTGTGGACTGTTTTCTACTTTTTTGCTCCATAGTCTTTCTGTATCTCTATGCTTTTCTACTCTCCTGTCTCATCTTTTGTGAATTCTAATGCTTTTCTTATCTTTCCGTCTTCAGAATAAAGTCTGTCCTTTATTACTCTGACTCTTCATTCTCAGGTTCTAATCTGCCATCTTACCCTGGAAGAAGCCTGGATGTTGAATTTTATCTAACGCCTATATGTACATCTCGAGATGATTATATAATTTTCAAATGTCAAGCCAACTTTGCCTTCCTGGGATAAATCTACTTATTCTTGTTGTCTTTTTTGGATAGTGCTATATTTAATTTACTAATATTTTATTTATTTCATGTTTGTGTCTATATATGTAAGAGATTTTGGCTGTGGTTTTCTTTTAATGTTCTTGTCAGATTTTGGTATCAAGGTTACTCTGGCCCATTTTAATAAAAAATACTCTTACTTGTTTTCCTCCTTACATTTGTTTCTTTTTATTCTTGTTTTGTACAGACCATGTTGTTTTCTATTCTAAGGATGGCAGTTTCCTCAGTCACATTTCTTCATCTTTTTTCAGAGATAATATGCTTCTTTTAAGAGATGATGTTCCTGCCAGGTGCTGTGTTGCATGCCTGTAATCCCAGTGGCTTGGGAGGCAGAGGCAGGAGGATCACAAGTTCGAGACCAGAGGCAGTCTGCGTAATTTAGCAAGGCTCTGTCTCAAAAAAGTAAAAAAAATGGGCTGGGGTGCAGCTTAGTGGTCCAGCACTTGTAAAGCATGCAAGCTCGAGGCCCTGGGTTCAACTCCCAGGACCGCAAAAGAAAAAAAAAGATGATGTTCCTTTCCATGCATTTGTATTATTCTTAACAGGTCTTTCAGTTTTTGAATGCCTTTGAGTAAGGGGAGCTCTGTAGATTTGCATTTTGCCATGTTAGGTGGATGGGTTACCATAAGTGCTGTTCTTTGAGCCTGTGGGTGGTGATCATAGCCCCTTCTCAGATATATAGCTGAAGAACTGGTTCAGGCTTGTTGTTCCTGGTTGAATTCCTTGTGACCCGGAGGTACTATGGAGGTAAACTTTTATTTTCTCACTGTTTGATATGGTAATATTTTGAACTAATGATGTACAAAAGAAACTGAGATTTCTGGAGTATATTCTTTTAGTGTTGTTCTTGTTTCTGTTCTCACTATACTCTTTGTATGTCATTCTTACAACCAGTAAAACTAATGTTAAAAGTAACTCAAAGCAGGCATGGTGGTGCATGCCCATAATCCTAGAGACTCTAGGAAGATCATGAGTTCAAAGCTAGAGGCAGCCTGCATAATTTAGTGAGACCCTGATTCAAAATTAAAAATTGGCTGAGGGTGCAGCACTTCCACAAAGTATGTGAGTTCCTGAGTTCAATCCCCAAGGACCTTGAAACAACAAGAACAACAACAAAACCAACCAACCAAACAAAAAGTGACTCAAAAATTCAGTAGCTCTGCCTACCTATTAAACTACGTGTGTGTGTGTGATCCATGAGTATAAGCAGGATTGAAGAGCTAAATGACTGAAGGTGGATGATGAATTAACTGTCATAATAGAAGAGAGGTAATGAGGGCTAGTATCTGGATATTTCTTTTGCTTTGCATGATATCACCTTTATTTCAAGAGCTCAGATGTGAGAATTGTTCAGAAGTGGTATTAGAACATTAGAAGGTCTTTACAAGCAGGTGGATAATAACTCCAGAATCTATAGCCTGGATGACTGAGAGAAACATGGCAAAGCTAGGGTTAAAAATAAGGCAGTTGGGCTGGGGATGTAGCCCAGAGGTAGAACCCAAGCCTAGCAAGCACAAGGCCCTTGTTCGATCCTCAGCACTGAAACAAATGGGCGCACGCCTGTAATCCCAGCGACTCAGGAGGTAGAGGCAGGAAGATTACAAGTTTGAGACCAGAGGCATTCTGCATAATTTAGGGAGACCTTGTCTCAAAAAAGTAATTAAAAAAAAAAAATGGGCTGAGGTGCAGCTCAGTGGTACAGCACTTGCAAAGCATGCAAGTGGTAGGCCCTGGGTTCAACCCCCAGTACTGCAAAAAAACCAAAAACCAAGAGGTTGAAAATAAAGCATGAATTCTTCAAAGGGGGAAAGGCAATTGAGATTTTTCTGGGAAGTAAATGATTATTTTGGTTTCAGTTATATTTGATGTGAGGTTACTATCCTTGGGGAACTTTCAGGGGCAGTTAAAATTTAGACGTGAAGCTCACAGGAAAGGTGGGAGCTGATTATTACAGTTTTGGAAGCAATTGCAGAATGGTGAGTAGTGGGAACTAAAAGAACTTCATGAATATTTAGTTGGAATGTGGAAGGCAGGAGGGAAGATAAGGTCAGTGAGCTTTGGGAGGCATCTCACCTAATGCAGACATGAAATATTTTTGATTCATGCATTTATCTCCTCTTCCACTGCTATTCTGTTGGTTAGGTAAATGTGCTGTCCCATCTTAGTAGTTGGAATGCTCCTGACTGGGTTCTTTCTACCATTCTTGCCTCTCTTCAGTCCAGTGTCTATGCAGTATCCAAGGTGAAGCTTCCAGAGGGCAAATATCATGTCAACTCCCTGCTTAAAATCCTTCAGTTGTTCCCCTCACTTCCAAGTTAAATTCCACACACATAACATGACTCCAAAGGCCCATTTTAATTTTTGTTTGTTTAGGACTGGAGATGGAACCCACGGCCTTGCGCATGCTAAACATGTGTTCTACCATGGAGCTACACCCCCTAGAACCTTTGAGACCTTGACTCTGCTTGTTAATATAAAAATAATGACTAACATTTATTGAACTCTTTTGAACACTAGTACTTATCCTAAGTAGTTTACAGTTCTTATCTCATTAAGTCTTCACACTTTTTCAGTTTATTCTCATTAACAGCCTTATAGAGAAGGTATTGTTGGATCTCCATTTCACAGATGAGAAAGATACAGAGAGGTTTCCACTTTGCCAAGGTCACAGAGCTAACAAGTAGGGAACTCATAGCTTTATATGCATTATATTATTTAATTTTCAATGTACTCCTATGCGGTAAGAATTGTTATTACTACTTTTTACAAACATAGTGACTAAGGCCAGAAATGTTAGTTGGTTTTCCCAGGGTCACACAGGTTATATGTGTTAGAGATGGGATTAGAGTCCAGATCTACGTCTCGCTGTGTCAGGTCTCCTCTCTGTGCTAGTCTGATGCCAGCTTCACCAGTAGCACCTCTTACCTCCCACCTCTGAGCACACATGCACATACATTTGATTGACTTTTCTTCATGCTTTAAGTTTCAGCTCATCCAGAGCTGTGGCTGAGAAGCTATCTCTAGGCATCCCTTTGACTTTTCCTTCTGCCCTTGGAGGCACTTTGCCCATCAGCCCTGGCTGTTACTGTTCTTCAGTAACTTTCCTGTAATCTGTGAGCTTCATGAAGATACTGTGAGAGTCTTGCTCATTGTTAAACCTTTAGTGTTTGCATATGTGGCAGTGGTAGGCAGTTAATGTATATTGAGTAACTAAATGAACGTTCAACTCAGTGAAGAAGTTTGATGTTGATTGGGTTTCATTCTGCAGAGGGTATAATCAGTGGCATCTATTCATATGTTTAATTCCCTGTGTGTTTGTGATGGCTCCACATAACTGATAATCCCCAAATCATGTGGCTTTAGCAATCCCTGGGGGGATTATAAATATTTATAATTTCTGTTATTTTTCTTAGACTAATGTTATTATGCTGTATTTGTGGAGTAAATACTGATAATCAGCAGAGAATGACCATCCAGAATGTGCTGGTTTAACTGAAGAATGCACCTGGCGTGTCTCACTTGCTGTGACTAGAATACAAAGTCAGTCATTCTTACACTCATCATTGAAAGTGCTTCTACTGTACCTATAGGCTGGTTATTCTCTTTGGTGCTGCTGGATAAGTGGTTATAGTCTGGAATTAAGGAGGAAGAAATTTATTGTGTCCTGATGGCTCACTTCTTAGCATTTTCTCAGGCAAATTGGTCTGACCATTCCACCTTGGCCTGCCTTCCTTATAGGAAATGTTTCACATTGCTCTGGAGAGAACAATTTAGCAGGAATATAATTTGGAAATTATTAGTTCACTGGTGCTTAAACTTGTTCAGTTGATGGAATACCTAAAAGCATTCTGTAGAATATATGAAATATTTATATACTAAACTTCAAAATATAACCCCTCCCAATCATATACTATTTTATATTACATTCTTGACTAGACAGACAGTAGCAGGTGAGGAAGGTTCAAGAAAAAATTATGGCAAGAAAACTTAAAATTATATTACCTCATTTTTAAATGCAAATTAGGAAAAGGCGATTTGGGGATCCTAATCTAGCTCTCAAACCTCCAGCATTTCAAGTAGCATAGTTGTAGAACCATTAAATTAGTTGAATATGGGGATGGGGTGGGGGAGAAGAGAAGCTGAAGTGAAAGGTGACAATGATACCGTGGTTTCCAGATTCAGAGCATTAAAGTACCATTTGCAGAAACTTTTGAATTGGGGGAATTGGCCCAGGGTCCAGAAAGACGGATTTGGCTAATGACAGGTTGGAGAGAAATATGCAGCAGGCAATTAAAAGGCTTAGGGCCTGTCACATAATAAGGCTATCAATAAAAGTCAGCTACTAGTATTATCAGAAAGAGAAGGTAGAAATTTAGAAATTATTGGCATGGCTGAGAAGGATGAAACTATGAAAATTATTTTAAGACCTAATATAGAAAAGGCTTGAACCTAGGGGAAAAGAAGAGATAATAGGTAAGTAATTTAGTTTGCTGTTGGGAAGTCAATGCGAATGGAAATCTATAAAAGATAAATTGGTTTAATAGCAGGTTATAATAGTGGGTTAATAAGGGTGTCCTTTGAGGAGATAGTCTTGGTGGTAGGGTGCTACATTTATTCATTCATCCAATGCAGAAATCTAGATGTTATCTTTGATACTTCCTATGTAATTTTAACCCTTTAAACTTTTGATAAAGTGCTGCCAAATTTACATTCTTAGGTAAGACACAAAGAGAAAACTATAAAAAAATAATAAATTGGCTTTATCAAAATTAAAATCCTTTGCTCTTGAAAATATGTCATTAAGAAAATGAAAAGACAAGCAAAGACTGCTAAAAAGCTCATACGTTTGACCAGTTATTTTAATTTATGCTGCCTTCATATAAAAACACAGTGTGGAGGATGCCTACTGTGTTTTACTTGGAACCAGACTTACAGATTTTTAAAAAATTATCTTGCTATACATTTATGGGCCTGGTTGAATAAGTGTGTTCTGTAGCTTGTTCTGCGAAATTCTGTTATTTTCAGACAAAGAACTGAGAGAAAAATAAGAACCCTGAAAGGTAAACAGAGCATTAAAAGCAACTTTTTAAAACCAGCTGTTGGTGATGTCCCATTCCCCCTTCCCTTCTGGAGTATTGATTTATGTTATACTTCTGTGTCTACCTTTTGTGACTTTTTATTTTGCCTAGGTAGCCCAGGCTGGTCATGAACTTGCTGTCCTTCTGCCTCAGCCTCCCGAGTGCTAGGTTTACAGGTGTGTGCCACCACATTTGCCCCTCCCGTGATGTTATTTTTATACTTTCTGAAGCATATTTTGAAAATTTCTTTATGTTCATTAATTCTTTTTCTTGTTATATCATTTCTAAACTCTTAAGCCATTTGTTGAGTTACCCATTCTTCTTTTGAGAAATAGTTTATTATTTTTCTATTTTGTTTGGTCATGTCATAGTTTCTAACTTGATTACTCATTTTTAGTCTTTTTTATTTCTTTAAGCTTATTAAACTCCCATGTCCTATCTCTAATCATTCCATTATCTGAAGTCTTTGAAGGTCTGGTTTTGCTATCTTTTATTTCTGTTTTTTTTTTTTTAATTATTGTTGTTTTGTTTTTATTTTTCGAGACACCATCTTGCTGTGTAGCCCAAGCTGGCCTTGAACTTACATTAATCCTCCTGCCTCAGCCTTCCAAGCTGGGATTACAGTTTGACCTTCTTCTTCTTTTCTTTCTAAACTAGAGAGTTGAACTCAGGGCCTCACACATGCTAAGCTACTGAGCTATGTTTCTGGAAGATTCCTTTTTAATTTTTTTTTTTTTTTTTTTTTTTTTTTTTGAAACAGGGTCTTACTAAATTGCACAGGCTGGCCCTGACCTCTAATTAACAATCCTCCTGTCTCAGGTTCCTGTGTCACTGGGATTGCAGGCATGTGCCATGGCACCCAGCCTCTAAACCTTTTATTTATGGTCTTGTTTCTTGAAAGGTTTTCTAATGTTTGTCCATAGCTCATATTTCTTGGAACTTTCAGTGAGAAACTTTTTGAGACTATTGTTGAAATGAATTTTTCCAAGAGGGGATTAACACTTTTTTTTTTTTTTTTAAATGGTACTGGGGAGTTGAACCCAGGGCCTCACATGTACTTTTTGGAAGCACTTAACCACTGAACCGCACCCTTACTCCATTTTTTTACTTTGTATTTTGAGTCAGTGTCTCACTAAGTTACACAGGCTGCCTCTGGCCTCCAACTTGGATCCTCCTGCCTCTGACTCCTGAGTTGCTGGGATTAAGGGTATATGCCACCATGCCCAGCTCTACACTTTCTTTTGTTAGTGTCCCATGGCCACTTTTAGTTTGGGGTCACTTTAACTTAATTTTCTAGGTTGAGAGTTCTTTTGACCATTCTATAGCAATCTTTGTGAGGGCCAGTTTATGGTTGAACTTGTAGGAATATTTCCCTTTCTTTCTGAGTGCCAAAATTTGAGACTAATGATTTTTATTCCATTTCTTGAGGTGTGTGGATGGGTTTCTTGTCCTTTGTAGTCCCAGTTCAAATGGTGAGAGAGAGTTATCTATTACACTTTCCACTTTAGGCTGAACCTTGGTTTTTGTCTGGTATTCCTGGAGCGCCATCAGATTGAGAATGAAGCTTGCCTTGGACTATATAAATTTCTTCCAGGAGAAAGTCAGTTTTTATGATTTGGTTACCCTCTTAGCTTCCTATCTTCACTTAAGTTTTCTTAGGTCTTGCTTACTTTCTTGCATGCTCATCAATGTAGTTGAGAAGATGGAAAAAAATCCATTATTTATAGTTGTTTTTAATGGAATCAGAAGTGTACATGCTAGCATATTGCCAGAATTGAATTTGCAGCTGCAATTTTTCCAAGTTTTAGTCAGGCTGATTTAGGTCCTGTTCTTTAGCCTCTGCAAGGATATTCATACTGCTGGGCTTTGCTCACACTCTTTCCCCTGCTGACAGTCCCCTCTGTCTCGCATCCAGCCAGCCCTGTTTGTCCCTCAATATTAACTTCATGTTCCACCTTTTCATCATGCTGCTTTTGAGTGCTGTAGTTGCTCATTCCCAAGTGTTTAGAAAGTTTGTATCAGTAAAAACTTAACATCCATATGCAGTGGTGCAAGCCTGGAATCCCAGTGACTTGGGAGATGGAGGCAGGATTGCAGATTTGAGACCAGAGGAAGCCTACATAACTTAGTGAGATACTGTCTTAAGACAAAAATTTTAAATGGGGCCTGAGGGTGCAGCTCAGTGTCAAAGTGATTGCAAAGGATGTGGAAGGCCCTAGGTTCAACCCCTCCATACCACAAAACAAACAACTCCCCCTTAAAAAACCCAAAAACCAAAAAACAACTTAAACACATTTTGTGGAGTCTCATAAAAATGATTATCACCTGTCACCATAATTTTTGAAAAGAAATTATATTTTTAGCTCAAAAAGGCAGCAGGAACATGATCTCAGTAAGGACAGTTTTTATAATTGAATTAAATGCCTTCATGTGGAAAACATCCCACACTGTCCCTGTTTTTCTCATTTTGCTACTGACTGGAAAGAGCTTCATTGCAGACTGTCCACAGATAATTTGGACCATGGCCTTAGCCTGGAATGATGTCTTCACTTTGTAAACCCACAGCATATTGTTTTACCAGTTATGGGGCACCTAGTCATTTATTTCCTTATGACAGTTCACATTTGCCTGTTTACCTTTACATTTTATTATGTTTTGTCTCCTTGCCTAGGTTGTAAGTTCCTTAAGAGCCATTATCTCATATTTAGATTACTCATAAATATGTGTTGAATGAGTTAAATTTAGATGCTTCAGATGATAGTTGAAAACTGGAAATATTTATAGAGCATACATTTGAGTATATCACAGCTCTGAATGTTGTTTATTTCTCCAGGAAAAAGAACTTTTAATATGAATCATGAAGCGCTTACTCATCTCTCTCCTCCTCAGGGAATTTCATTCAGTTAACACACTTACTGAATGCTTGTTAAAAGTCAGGCCTTTTGTTATGGGCCTGGGAATACAGAGATAAAGTAAAAGAAGATTGCCAGTCTAGTGGGTAATATGTACATATAAGTAGAAAGCATAGCATACCACCTGGGAAGCCATATAATAGAGCTTTGAAACAAGTCTTGTGATAATGTGGAGAGAGCAACTGAGTTTTGTAAGGGAGTCAGAGAAGCCTCTAGAGAGGGAGAGGCATTTGTCTATTCACTTACCCACTCATTCAGCAAATCTCTCTTAAGTGCTTACTACTTATCAAGCACTGGTCTAGATGCATCTTGAATGAATAGAACATTGTTAGAAGACAACACGTTATAGGCAAGGAAATTGTGATCAAGAACATGCCCTTTTAGGTAAGAATAGACTCGGGCTTGAGTTCATACACTGCTACTCTAGATATTTGTGTTTGGGCAAGCTATTTGATGTATAATTTCTATAGGATGATTACTTTTGTAAAATGCTGCAGATACTCCCTACCTCAGAGTATTGTTGTGTGGGTAAATTGAGGGCATGGCATATAAAGCTAAGATTAGCACAGTGAAGTAGCTCAAATGAAATAGCACAGTGGGTAGTAAAGTTAAGCTAGCCCTTCTGAAATAGCTCAATAAAAGTTAAGTGTGAGTGGGTGAGGCCTAATGAGAAGCTCAGCGTGACTATAGTGTTTGGGATATTTGTAGGGGTGGTGGGCAGATGAGGCTGAAGGATCTCTCAGAGGCTGAATTGCAAAATCTTGCATGTCATGTTAATGACAGTGCAGTAGGGATTACAGGGGTCTATGCTAGTGCCAAAATGCAGAAATGTACATTTACATTGAGTGCATTTTAATGTATGTATACTAGGATATAGGGCTGCCATTTAGCTCAGTTGGTAGAGCGCCTCTCTGCAGTCTCGAAGGTCCCGAGTCTGATTCCCAGCACTGTAATCCCGAAACAGTCAGCCATTGAAAACCCTATGAGGGTCGCTATGAGTCAGACACTACTTGACAGCACCTAACAACAACTACTAGAATACACATAATTGTGTGGACACAATTGTATATGTTGATGTTAATTTAAAAAATAAAAGAGGGTGGATTCTGAAGTCACACTGCCCAGGTTCAGCTCCATCCCTTACAATCTCTGTGACTTGGCAACTTTCTGAACTTACTTGTATTTCAGTTTCCTTATCTGTAAAATGAGAATGATTATGATAGTAGCTCTTTCATAGGGTTATAGGAAGAGTAAATGAGACAGGTCTGGCTAAGTTGCTCAGGCTGCCTCTGGTGGAGGGAATCTGACTCAGGAGGCTGAGTCAGGAGGATTGTGAGTTTTAAGTGCTTGAAAAGTGCTTGAAACAATACCTAATACATAGTTAAATGTCTTAACAACGAGGTTTAGGAGCTACTTGGTCTTGTGCAGAGTGTTCACTGCTATTAAATGGGACAGTGGTAGTAACCTTTGTCTCAGAGGTTTAAATAAGAGGATTAAATAAGAAAGAATGTAGAATTGAATTATCAATGAAACAAGGAGTTCTTACATATTTCCATAAATAGCTTCATGATTTTTTTTTTTTTTTCAGTGCTGGGGATCAAACCCAGGGCCTCAGTGCATGTTAAGCAAGCACTCTGCCAACTGAGCTAAACTTCCAATCTTATCATGAAAAATTCTATGTAAAAAATTTCAGTTTAGGTAGGTGCCAGGGCATATACCTGTAATCCCAGCAACTTGGGAGACGGAGACAGGAGGATTGTGAGTTCTATCTAGGCCAGAGGCAGGCTGAGCAATTTATCGAGACCTTGTCTCAAAAATATAAAAGGAGGCTGAGTGCCATACTGTACGCATAATCCCAGTGACTCAGTAGGCTGAGTCAGGAGGATTTAGAGTTCAAGGCCAGAGGCAGACTATGCAATTTAGCAAGATCTTGCCTTAAAATAAAAAATAAAAATGGTGCTGGAGGGTGCAGCTCAATGGTAGAGCACTTGCCTAGGATTGATGAAGCCCTGGGTTTAATCCCCACAAGTACCACAAACAAAACAAAACAAAACAAAAAACAATTCAGGTGCACTTTTCTGGGGAGGTAATGAGGCTTTTTGTTAGCTCCTTAGAAGAGTCTGTGCCCACCACCATTCCCTGAAGCTTCTCCAGGATTGCTACTCTAAACAATCCTGAGCAGTTTTTGGATAGGCAGCATGGTATGGTAGAAGAAGCATAGATTTTGGGATCTGAAAATCAGGGTTCAGTTGGAGTCCCACTTACTTTCTAGCCTCAGTTTCCTTTGCTGTATAACAGGGAAAATAATACTATCTCACTAACTGACAAGGAGGCTGGGATTTAGCTCAGTTGGTAGAGCGCTGCTCTGCAGTCTCTGAGGTCTCAAGTTCAATCCCCAGCACTGCAAAAATGGGAGAAGGATGTGGCAATCCACTCCCAATGCAATTCCGAAACAATCAGCCATTGAAAACCCTATGAGGGTCACTATGAGTCAAACATGACTCTACAGCACCTAACAACAACCACTGGAGTCACCTCCTGGGAGTTTAGTAACATCCCATGTAACCAAGTGTACTTTGGGCTGGGATTTAGCTCAGTTGGTAGAGCGCTGTGCTGCAGTCTCTGAGGCCCCGAGTTCAATTCCCACCACCACAAAAATGGGAGAAGGGCCTGGCAATCCACTCCCAAGGCAATCCTGAAACAGTGAGCCCTTGAAAACCCTATGAGGGTCGCTATGAGTCGGATAACGACTTGACGGCACCTAACAACAACAACAACTGACAAGGTTTTGACAATTGACTTCAGAAACCTGTGAGATTCTCAAGTTAACCACACAGTATTATACAGTTATTCTCATTGTGACTGATTGAGGGATATGAGCTGTATACCTAGAGACTGTTGGTTTTTCTTTCCTTTTTTTTTTTTTTTTTTTTTTGTGGTACTGGGATGCTGAACCCAGGGCCTTGCACATACTTTGCAAGTGCTCTACCACTGAGCTTTTTAATTTTTTTCATCTTGAGACAGGGTCTTGTTAAGTTACGCAAGCTGCCTCTGGCCTTGAACTATATGATCTTCTTGCCTGTTTCTCCTGAGTGACTGGGATTACAAGTGTGTACCACCGTGCCTGGCCAAATATTGGTTTTCATACATTGCCTTTGTTCACTATTTTTTCCTTTGGAGAGGAGAGACTTTTTCTTCTTTGCTTTTGGTGAAAGGTGAATTTCTTTCTTACTGCACAATCTACCCATTGTTCTTAAAAATCCCTTTGCTTATTCCCCAGACTAATGTTTCTATTTAGATAGTTCCTGATTTTCTGGATTGCTTTTAGTAACAGTATTTGAAAGTTTAATACTTTGAGTGTTTGAAATACACAAAAATGTATAGATTACTTACAAGGCCTATCATTGGTAAGGTGAAGGCATTTTTTTTTTTTTACAGTAAATAGTAATACCTTTTATGCTGTTTTAGCATCCTTTAGTTTACAAAGCACTTTCTCATTTTTCACTTGATCCTTGAAAGAATGTTTCGGTGAGCAGGCCAGGTGTTATCTGTTGACTCTGGAGGAAACTGATTTGTGAATGGTTAAGTGACTTGTTCTAATACCATAGTAAGGCATCTACCTGGAATTAGAACCCAAGGCTTTTGATGTTTAGTTTGAAGCTCTTACCAGTAAATCACATATCATAAGTGTGAGAAAGTCCTGGGAAAAGAAGCATCAGGGAAATTAGTATTAATGAATGAATGATTACTTTTGTTTTAAAAAAAAAATCTTCAAACAACCAGGATCTTATAGAGAAATTACCAGTTTAATAGAAAGAAGTTTTTTTTTTTTTTTTCCTGGACTGAGGGACTGAATCCAGGGCCTCACGCATACTTTGCAAGTGTTCTACCACTGAGCTTCACCCCTAACCCCCCTTTTAAAAATTTTTTATTTTGAGACGGGATCTCACTAAATTATGCATGCTGCCTCTGGTCTTGAACTTGCAGTCCTCTTGCCTCTCCCTCCTGAGTCGCTGGGATTACAGGCATGTACCATTGCACCTGGCAAGAAGTTTTAAAAGAAAAAATCTCAAGTTTATAGTGAGGTGCTAACCTGATGCCCCATGATCCCAGAATACTTCAGTGTGCTTTTCCTACAAACAAGGGTGTTATCTTAAACAAGCAGAGTACAACCATGAAAAATGGTAGATTGACATTGTTTCATTACTACATCTAGTCCTTAGACCCCATTCAAATTTCAGTTGTTATTGTTGTTAGTTGCCATCAAGTTGGGTCCAACTCATAATGACCCTATGTATAACAACGAAACATGACCTGACCCTGTGCCATACACACAATCTTATGTTTGAGCCCATTGTTGCAGCCACTGTGTTTCTTCTCATTTTGAATCATGTCACATCAGCAAATGGAGGTCCTCAGGTTCTACTCTGTTCCCGTAATTAAGGTAAACTCTACTTTGAGGAGGCGATACTTCCAACCTGGGGGGCTCATCTTCCAGCACTATATTTGACAGTGTTTCTTTGCTATTCATAGGGTTTTCAGAGGCTAATTGTTTCGGGAGTAGGCTGCCAGGTACTTTTCCCTAGTCTCTCTTTGTCTAGAAGCTCAGCTAAAACCTGTCCACCATGAGTGGACCTGCTGGTATCTGAGATACTGGTGGCATAGCTTTCAGTACCACAAGAACACACCTGCCCTCATAGTATGACAAGCTGACAGACACGTGGGGGTCAAGTTTCAGTGGTTGTCCCAATAACACCCTTGATAGCCAAAGGCCGTAATGTAGAATCACACATTGCTTTCGTTTTTCATGTCTCTTTCCTTCCCTTCAGTCAGGAAAGGATCTTCATTCTTTCCTTGATTTTTGAGAACTTGACACTTTGAAGATTACAGACCAGATGTTTTTAGAAGGTCCTTCTGAGTTTGTCTGTTTTCTCAGGTTAAGTTTCTCAGACAGGGATATCATGGAAATGTGCTTCTCGTTGCATTCTAGTACTTTGTCCCATCACTGATGGCAATCACTTTGATGACTTGAGCCAGGTAGTTTTTTGCCAAACTTCACTAGAAAATTACTCCTTTCCTCCTTGTATTTGTTGTTGTTAGGTGCCATCTGAGTCCCATCTGACCCATAGCAACCCTCATAAGGTTTTCAGGGGCTAATTGTTTCTGGATTGTTTTTGGGTGTGCCCTGACACATCCTTCTCCCATTTTTGCAGGTGCCGAGAATCCGACTTGGGTCTTCAGAAAGGGCGGAGCAACGCTCTGTCAACTGAGCTAAACCTCAGCCCTCCTTGTATTTAGTGTTTTGTGGATTGGTACTTAGAAACTAAGATAATCCCCAATTTCTCTTTAAACTTTCAACTTATTCACTTATTTATATTAATGTGGGCTCATGCGTTTCTCGTTTTATAGAGTGGGTTAGAATCAGTCAGTATCATTGATTTTGATGCTCAATTTGCCCCCACATTTGGCCAGTGGAAGCCCTTTCAAGACTGTGCCTGTGTCCTTTTGATATGTCCTTGCCATTTGAACACTTCTTTGCTTTCTGGCACAATAAGATGTTCTTAGCTCAGCTTTTCTTGCACAGCCCTGGAATCAGCCGTTTCTTCAAGGAGCCCTGGTTCCCTCTAGAGAATTGTATTTAGAAGCCAAGGATTGGATACTTGTTGTGCTCATTCTACTGAGATAGTGTTGCTCCCAAGCCCTCTCAGTAGACACAGCCAGGAAATATGTGTGTTAAACGTCATTTACATTTCATTTCTTTAGCAATCTATATATTTATTGAAAACCTTGAGCTCACACTCATCTCTCCAACTCAAATCCAACTCTACAGAAGTCATGCTAGTTTGCTATTAACTTCAGCTGTGAGAAATCAGGCTTCCACATGCCCTCATTTGTTGTTTTGGGCATAGATTAAGCATACTGCCCCTTCGCCTCCGGGCCATGGAGATGCTCTTCTACTTTTCCATGTGGATTTCTTGGAATCACAATGCCTATGCTGGTATTTCTCTACTCGCCTTTCCTGGCACTGCCCTGCTTTGACTCTGGCTCCCCATCACACCAGGCATACCCTTACCTCCAACCCCTGGACAATCTCCTTATGCCTATTTGAGCCTCCAACCAAGGATGTCTTTATACTTGGATGTGCTCCTCATTCTCTTTGGCTCTGACACCCTATATTGGGCTGCCTTAATTTGGAGACTCCCCTCTTCCCACCCCATTCTTTCTGTGCTTCAGCACCACAGACTTGGTTGTCCCATGTGTAAAATACTGTTTCTACCATGCTTGGCCTCTAGCTCCACACATTAGGTTATTCCTTGAGTAGATACCTTCCTTTTCCACTTGAATTGGTCATCTCATGCCAGGATACCTCTCTGTATGCACATCCCTTTGCCAGGTCACTGCTTCCGTGTGTGCTTAGGCACTCCCCACATGGGGAGGTTGCTAGCGTGGACATCCACTTTGCTCTGCCCACCTAATAGCTTTAGGACTGAATTGTTCAAAACGGAAAGAGGACAAGTTATGCAAGGGGATGTTTTTACGTTTTTTTTTTAAGGATGAATGTATTTATCAGTAATGAAATACTTTGTTTGCAAATACTGTTGTTATTGTTGATGGGCCTAGACTTTATGCTGCAGCTTGGACTATGCGAGAATTTACTAAAACTGTATGGAGCTGTACACATAGCTGAGGGGGTGCCCCGCCTCTGTTTTTGCTTGAAATGCAGCCTAATCTCTTCTAGTCACCTTTGTTGAACAGTGTGGTTTAAGAATCTTTCTATAGTGATATATGAAGGCAAAACTTTTATAATTTCTTTCATAGCATTATCTGTGTATCTATTAATCTGATCCTGAGAACATTATTAGAAATGAATAGTTAAGTGTAAATTCTTGAAACAACTTGTTTGTGTAATTATACAACTAAGTTAATCACTTTTAACAAGTCTCAACAATGACTGCATTCTCCTATGAAGGTGTTAACTTGTTATGGGTTAGAAAGCACCCTTTGATACAGTATTTTCAGCCTGGAAAAACAGCTTTAAATTTAGAGTCCACCGAAACAAATGTAGACTTGTTGGAAATATTAACACTACCTTTTTGCTTGTTTTTGTAGCTTAAAGAAATCAAAGTTTATTAGGTGATATTTGCTGGCATGTTCTAAAGTGTATACAGTTTCTGTTGACCATGTTATCAACTTAAAGACAGCACGGTTGGTATGAATTTTAAAGCATTATACCTTAGCCTCCTCATATTTAAGTTTGTAACCAAAGAAGCCCTGTGCTGAAGCGGAAGCTGGCTTCAAGTTGGGAAGGCTGTGAAATGAGGAGTCCGAATACTGTGTGTGTTTCAGGTCTATAAGTCTAAATTACTTGTAAAAGGACAAGGGCCTAGGATTGTGGCATGCTTACCATATGCAGCTCAGATTCCGTTTGTGTGGAGTTAATGTCACATTTTTCTCCTAATCTCCTAATATGTTGTAATTGAAGAAAAGTAGATCCTAATTGAAAGCTGATGATCCAGCAGAGTGATCAATAGCATGATGCTTTGGGAGAAAAACAACCATTAAGCTGTCCTGCTGCCTGAATATTGTCAAAGGCTTTGTCTGTTTCATGACTTCAAGCTGAGTGTACTTAATCATTTTGAGAACATGGCCCTAAGCACTGAGCCAGGCCCTTCCAGTGAATCACTGAGAATTGTGTTCAGTAGAGAGGTATTGAATAGAAATGCTCTCTTGGCTTACTTTCAGCCCTCATTCTCCCAGAAGCAAGAACTGAGCAGACTTCTTTCAAACACATCTTAGCTGTTTGTCATTTTTCTGTATTTAAGAGCTGCAGCTGTTGTCAACAGATGTGACTTACCTATACTGTTGACTCCAAAGGAAAATACTTTTAAAGAGTAATAGATGAAAGCAGGGTGTATTCTACAAATTACCTCTTACCAGAGAAAGAGAAGCTGGAAACTGCGTGTTGGAGGTTGGAGGAAATTTTATCCAAGAAACATTTGTTGTGCCAAGTGTAAGACTAGGACTATGAGAAAATACAGTTGGTGCCCTCAAGGAGCTGCCAGTCTGGTGGGGAAGACATATTTACTCGGAGACACATTAGTGGTTCTTAACATTGGCTGCGCTTTGGAATAAGTCAAGGAGTTAAAAAAAAAGTACCGTTGCCTGGGGATTCTGATTTAATTGGTCTACAGTATAGCCTAGGCATCAGGATTTTTAAAAGCTCCCCCGGTAACTGTAATTGCACCTGAGTTGAATGTGGTAAGAGCCTGGAGAGTGGGAAGCACAGGGGGTCTTGAGTGTAGAGGAGGGGCACTTAACCCAGGCTGGGCTGAGAGTAGGGATGGAGAAAGCTTCCCAGAGATGAGGAAAGGCCTAAGCTGAAGTTCAACATCAGAGAACCGCAAGTGAAAAAGGTTGGGAGGGCAGTTCCTTGTAGAAGAACAGCTGAATAACCTGGAACAGGAAAGCAGCAGTTAGTGCCTTTAAAGTTAGTTTCGTGCTCTTTCTAGTGCTTCCTCTCTTTGTCTTTGTCCAGTTTGTCTTCTCTGAGCTTCAGTGTCTTCATCTCTAACTCGGGGGAACCACTACTTACAGGAGTGTGAGGATTAACGGGGATAATGCAGGCAAAGTGCTTAGGATCGCACCTAGAACAGAGGAAATAGTAAGTGGTGATACTAGTATGGCAATGGATTATTATCAGAATTGGAGCATGGTTTGTTTAGAGAGCTTCAAGTGGTTCTGTATGGCTGCATCTTAAGGTGCAAGACTGCAGGAGGTGGGGGTGAATGGCAAAAAAAATATGCTTGGCAGGTAGGCAGGGTTCTGGATCATGGAGTGTATGGGAGTAAAATAGGATATCATAGCAGAACCAGGACATTTCCATGGTGATATGTTAAGATATATCATAAAGGGATCTGGGAGAACTTGGGTCTATATTGGAAAGTTGGCTCTGAGTATGGTATCCTGAGCACCATTACATGTTCTAAATTAGCAGTGAGTGTTAATAGGACAGAAATAGGATTTTTAGTTCCTTCAGCCAAGTAGTTAAAAATATTGAGTGTCTTGAAGAGTAATGGAGGAATAAGTACTGGCAAGGTTGTCCCAGGGATTCTCTGGAATTTGTTATAGCATCCATTGTTTACAGGCTTATTGAGAGTATTAAGTAAGAGTTCCTGGGCTATTTGCATTTAGAGGAGACATTTTCTAACTTATTTTTTTGATTTACAGAAAAATTGAAAAATGCTTCCATCTGCATTGGCTTCACTAGCCCTTAAAATAACTTATGTATATTTGTTATATAACTTGTCACAACATTACTCACCACATCTTCCATAAGGCAACATGTAAACGATCATGGATAAGCATGATTATAACTTACAATTATAGACTAATTTGTTCTTAGTGTTTTAGTCAGCCTTTTGCTTTTTTTTTGGCACCATATAATAGAACTGTGCCAGCTATTTGGACTGAGTAAGAATCTTAGGTGGCTTATTATTTATTACTCATTAGAGTGAGGCAGTAATTGGATAGTGATAGAAGAAAAGGGGTAGGAATCATTGTTTCTACAAATGCCTTTTTCTTTGAAATGTATCTTTCATTGCAAAAGCATTATTGAAATTATGGATTATCAAGGTATACCCTATGTTTACTTTATGTTGTATATACTAAATTATTTGGAAGAATTCCATTTAACTATATCCATGATTCTTAAAGTGTGGTCGCCAGTCAAGCAACATTAGTGTGAGCTGGATACTTGTTAAAAATACTAAGTTTTGGGTCCTGCACCAGAAAATCTGGAGGTGGGGATGCAAATCTGTCTTTTAATTAGTACAGCAGGTGATTATAATCCATGCCAAAGTTTGAGAATCATGGAACTGAAGATGATCATGCCTTTATTATTTATTAAAATCTTTTAGACCTTGGGAAGGGTGGTCTGTTCTTTCTTTACCCCTTCTACTCAGTATTTATTTGGTCAGGTACCAGAGAAATACTACTTGGCATGATAAAAAACAAAACAACAACAACAACAAAAACCCAGCTGTCCAGCAGCTTACATTTAGAAGAGCAAGACTGACCATAACCGAGGTTAGGGTAGGTATAATGTGGAGAATGTTAGGTGATAATGTGATGGAGATCTTTCTGAGGAGGCCAAGTATAAACTGAGTTTTGAATGATAGGAAGGGTCTAGGTCTACTATATGAAGAACGGTGTAAGGGCCATGAGATAGGAATTAATTTGGTGTGTTTGAGGGGCAGAAAGAAGGGCAGTGTGGCTGGAGTTGAGTGAGCAAAGGGAGAAGGGTCTGAAATGAAGTTGGACAGGCAGGCAGAGGCCAGATCCTGTAGACTCTGTGAGGACTTGAGGACTTTTTTCCTCTCCTGTGTTTTTTGTTTTGTTTGTTTTTAATTGTGGCAAAATACATACAATGAAGATTTTCATCTGAACCATTTTTAAGTGTAAAGTTCAATAGTATTTGTTGTTAGGTGCCATCAAGTTGGATCTGACTCATGGTGACCCTAAGTACAGCAGAACAAAACACTGCCCAACACTGTGTCATGCATATGATCCTTTTACATTTGAGCCCATTGTTGCGGTCCCTATGTTTCTTCTCATTTTGAGTCAGGCAGCATCAGCAAAAGGAGGTCCCAAGGACTTTACTCCATCCCTGTCATTAAGGTTGACTCTACTTTGAGGAGGCAACTCTTCCCCAGTCATTTGTTGAATGCCTTCCAACCTTGGGGGCTCGTTATCTGGCATTATATTTGACAGTGCTTCTCTGCTATTCATAGGGTTTTCAGTGGAGTGGGCTGTCAGGTCATTCTCTGTAGTTTGCCTGGAATCTCAGCTGAAACCTGTCCACCATTGGTGGCCCTGCTGGTATCTGAAATACCAGTGGCATAGCTTTTAGCATCACAGTAACATGCACACCCCCACAGCACAAGCTGACAGATGTGGGGATCAATGGTATTAAGTGCATTCATATTGTTGTGTACTCATCACCGTCTAGCTTTAGAATTAGAAGTTTGAGTGACTTTGAGTGTGTGGGAAGCTTTGGGGAAGTTTCAATCAAAGGGCTTGACATAACCTGAATTTTAGAATGAAAGGATTGCTGGCTGCTAAGTTGAGTTACAACCATGTGGGGGAAGCATAGAAGCAGGGGGACCAGGCACAGAACAGAGCAGTAACTGAGATAGATGATGGTGACATATCAAGGATGGTAATATCCAGGGTCCTGAGAAGCATTGAGATTCTGGGTACATTTTGATGATGCAATCAACAAAATTTGCTGATTGGTTGATTTACTAATTGGCATACAAAACCAAGAAAGGAGTGAAGGGTGAATAGCTGGTAAAGTTAAGGAGATACAGGTTTGAGAAAGAAAAGTATGTTAATTAGAAATGCTTCTTAGATGTCTGAGGATGTTGAACAGGCTAAAGGCATCTGGAATCAGGAAAGAAGTCAGGTTGGAAATAAGATTTGGGGGCTAGTGAGTACATGTGTGGTAACTAAAGCCATGAGACTGAATGAGATTATTTAGGTAATGAGGGTAGACAGGCAGAATTCTTGATTAAGTTACATGGGAAGGAACTAGCAAAGCAGTCACTACTAAGGAGGGAAGAGTACAGATGGCCTGGATGCAAAAGGAAGAAAGTATTTCAAGCAGAGCAACTGGATCAGCTGTGTCAAAAGCTGCTGAGAGGCCAAGATAAGTACTGAGAATTGTGCTTTTTAGTACATTTTAGCCACCTGGAGGTCTTTGGTGACCTTGACAAGTTATTTCAGTGATTTGGTGGGTTTGGAATCCTGGTTGAAGTGTGTTAGAGAAGAAGCAGGGGCAATGAGTATAGACAAAGTTAGGACACTGTTCTCTTAGATAGCAGGTCTACAGAGACACCTTGTGACATAGGTTAATGTGCTGATGCTGCAAGTGTTTTAAAATATGGTATGTAATACCTTTCCATGCTCATATTTGTTATTTCAATTTTAACACATAAAAATAAATTTTAAAAATAGAATTGGGTAAAAAATATATGGAAGCTCTGAAGAACATCTACAGAGTCTTAGGGTCATGTAGGACACAGTTTGATAGTTGTTTTCTTAATCCAGTGGAATGAAATTCTGAGATGAAATTCAGCTAGTTGTGAAATAACCTTAAAAAAGATATTTTTAAGTTTTGGAGGATATTTTCCTGGTGCTTTTTGGATCATACTACCTATTATTCATGAAAGAGTACTTCAGCTTTCCTTTCTTTCATAAGATGCTCTTCTTTGGGATTTTTTTGACTCGAAAGGGATGTTTCCATATAATATTTTCTACAAATATTTGATGCCAAGGTGTGCTAATTTTGTAGGTCATTTTTCTTTCTAGTAAGGAAGTAGAAGTATTACCATATTTTATTCACTCTAAGATGCTATTATTTTATATATTACTAAAAAATAAAAAAATTTCTGCCATTTACAGTTGTAAAATGCTTTAGGCTATAAGAGGTGAAAATGTGGGAGATCAAAGTTCTTTTTACAGTTAATGAAACACAGAATGTAAGGGCCGGGAGGTGTGATTTCTGGTCCTGCCAGAAACAAGTCACTTAGACTGTCTTTGCCTCAAGTTCCTCACCTGCATGCCTGACACACCTACCTTATAGGGTTATGATGAGGATGAAATGAGATGAATGACACAGTGATTTTGAAAAACAGGCTTTATTGGGAAAATTCAAGATATTTCTTTGATTTAAATTCAAACCCTTAGATATTATTAAGCAACTAAAAGTTTCTTGAGCTTTGTTGTCAGGTGTGAGATAGAATTTATAGATATTTGAGAGCATAATACCTGCTGAATGATTTTCTTTCAATCAAGAAATAATTTTTTTATTGTAGTTATGAAATTAAAGAGAAAATACAAAGACAGTATAACCACAACATTCTTATCACCCAGAATTATCAACTGTTAACATCCTGTTAGTACTGTGATCTTTTAAAAACTTATTTTAAGTATTTATGATGTAAAAAGATAAAAGAATATAATAGTGAACATTCATTCACTTACTATTACCAATATAGTGAAGCTTCCTATATGGGAACGGTATTTTAAATTTAGATTAACATCCCATCTTCACTATATTCTAATGAGACAGGATACTGCTTCTCTTGTTTTAGTCTCTAAAACCTATAAATAGCAAGTTAATTTCATCATATGAACATTTTATCCTCAAATGTGGCAGGGAGGGCTATATTATGCTGCTTGCCTTCATCTGAATTGCCTCAAAATTCTACCTTTGGCTTTGGAGATCTACTGTGGAAATCAGAAATATGACATCTGTCAAATCAGTCATGGCTAACTTCCAGACATTGTGTTTAGAAAATGTGTGTTTTCTTTAAGTTCCACTAATTCTTTTGGTTAGCTATTTTTATTATATAGATTAAGAAGGTTGTAGCTCAGAAGTAACTTGTTCTGAGTTCCATGACTGTTAGGTTGTGGAGCTAATGATTTTAATTAAGATCTACCTTATACTATAACCCATATATTTTGCATAATGGTGTTTCAATCCTTGTTAGTAATCATGATCTGTTTCTTTTGTAGGCAAAACCCAGAGACCACATTTGAAGTGTATGTGGAAGTGGCCTATCCTAGGGCTGGTGGCGCTCTTTCAGGTACTTTGCTTATTCATTTATGATGTGGCGTGTTTCTTTATTGTATGAGATAGCCAGGCATATGGGAAAATATGTGAATAATGTGAATAAATTGTTATCTATCTTCAAATATGTTTAAATGCTTTTCCCCTTTTTTCATGCCCACATCTCCCTAGGAAGAATGGAGAATAAAAGCACAGTGGAGAGTTTGAATTGAATCACTGCCTTAGCAGGCTTGAATTGTGGCTTTATTCTTTGTAACCATTGGGTCTTGTTTTGCATTTGTCACAAATGCCTGGAAGTCAACTATTTAGTGTGAAATATAGTCACTTTGCTAATGAGCAAGGCTCAGAATTAGGTAATAGGATGCAAAATAGTAGAACAGGAATTTTCTGCCAGTAAACTGAAAGGAGATACTCGAAATGGACTTAATTTAGCACATCTCTGCTGGTAAAAGAAGGTTGGAAACTAGTTGAAAGAAACATCTCTGGCTTTAGCTTTTGGTCTAATTTGGATATGGATAACAAGGTCTTAGATAACATTAGAGTATCTTGTATAGGCTGTGTATATCACTTCTTGACCTAAAATCCTTCTTGGTTAATGAGAAAAATAACCTTATGATCTAGTGTTCTTTTTCTTGGTGCATTTTGCCAAATGTTAGAGACTCTTGGTCCACACAGATACCTGCATATATTATTTGGTGTTCAGGGAGATTGAATTTACTTTGATTTGAAACTTGGAGTAATCAGGATTCTAATAGTAGTTGTGTCCTTAATTGGCTTTACTTACATCCTTGGGCATATTTTCTGTTGCCTTATTTTAATTAGATTGTATAATCATAGACATAGCTACCTTTCAGTAAGTACCTGTTATTCTGTTATCTTACCTGCTCATTATCTGTATTGTCAATCCTTACAATGTAATCCTTAAATGCATCCCCACTGTAGCTATGAGAAAACAGAATCTCAGAGGTAGAATAGCCTACCAAGTTCATCTAGCTACTATGTGGGATAGCTAAGAACTTTGTTTCAAGTCCTCTTCACTCTTAAATTCTTGAGGGCAGTAACTATATTGTAAAATCTCTCCTTGTCACCTGTAGGGTTTTGCACAATATCACCAATTTGTTAAAATGAAGGGATTTCTCTCAGGTGAAACATGACAAATTTATGGTTGTTCTTGAAGTGGAAAGTCAACATCCGTATTAAGTTATGCCTCTTGTTTTACATGTAAACCATTGGAGTTAAAAGGGAAATACTGGATTCATTACCAGGTATATACATGCAGCAGCTCCAGGATTTGCTTTATAACTTTTAAGCACTTAAATACTTAGACATTTAGTCTATGGATTGCCCTGTACCCTTGATTGGCCCAGTAAATGTTACAGGTGGCTTTGGCCGGCTTCCTGGAAGCCCATCCCTCCCTTTCTTCAGATGTAGCTACTATCTTGATTTTTATGATAATCATTTGTTTGTTTTTCTTCATAGTTTTACTACATCTAAATACCATTCTGAAGAATATAATTTAGTTGTGCCTATCCTGAATTTCATAGAAATGGAATTATTATATATGTAGTTTTGCTGCTTTTTACTCATTTTTTTTGTAAGGCTCCTCCATGTTGTATGCAACTGCATTCTTTTCACACTGTATTTATGCTGTACAGTGTATTACACTGTAATACACTACAGAAATATATCATAGCTTAGTTGTTGTTGTTATTACTATTACTACTACTACTACTACTACTACTACTATTATTATCATTATTATTATTTTTGTGGTAATGGGGGTTGAACCCAGGGCCTTGCACTTGCATGCTTTGCAAGTGCTGGACCGCTGAACTGCACCCTCAGCCCATTTTTTTACTTTTTGAGACAGGGTCTCGCTAAATTACACAGACTGCCTCTGGTCTCGAACTTGTGATCCTCCTGCCTCTGTCTCCCGAGCTGCTGGGATTACAGGTGTGCGCCACCACTCCCAGCAGCTTAGTTTATTATTTTTGTTATTATTATTGATCAAATCCAGGGCCTTGTACATGCAAGGCAAGCATTCTACCACTGACCTATAATCCCAGCTCTATGTAGTCTGTTATCCAGAGTAAATTCACAGTGTTGAAGTTGTGTGAAATTTTTGCCTATTGGCAAGCAGTGCTGCTGTGATCTTTATTGTGCAGGAATCCTAGTGCATGATCGAATATATTTCCATAGAATATATAACATACTGTATTACTGTATCATGATAAACTGGTTTTCAAAATGAATTGTGCTATTTTGTACTCTAGCCTACAGTATTTGGTAATTGTTACTGCTTTACAACTTCATCAGGCCTTTGGAAAGTTAGATTTGATTTTTGCCAACCTGATTTTTATGTAATAGTATCTCCTTGTTTTTGTTTGTATTTTCCTGGTGAACAATGAGATTGAGCACCTTTTCATGTGTTTATTGGTGTCTTGAATATCTTCTTTTATATAGTGCCTGTTCCTGTCTCTTGCTCACCTACCTACCTAGCTTCCTTCTTTCTTTCCTTCCTTCCTTCCTTCCTTCCTTCCTTCCTTCCTTCCTTCAGTTCGTTCGTTCGTTCGTTCTTTCTTTCTTTCTTTCTTTCTTTCTTTCTTTCTTTCATTTCTTTCTCTTTGTGGTGTTTGGGGCTTGAACCCAGGATCTCACTCATGCTTCACAAGTGCTCTATCACAGAGCTGCACCCTCAGGCCATTTTTTATTTTTTATCTTGAGATAGGGTCTTGCTAGGTTACTTAGGTTGCTTATGGCATTAAATCTTCAGCCCTTCGTTTGTCTCCTGAGTTGCTGGGATTAAAGCACCTGGCTTCTTGCTCATTTTTTAATTGTGTGGTGTTGTGTTTTTCTTTTTCTTTTTTTTTTTTCTTTTTTCTTTTTCTTCATTGGTTTATAAATTTTTTATATTCTATAGATATTTATTATCTGGTTGCAGATATCTTCTTCTACTCTGTGGTTTATCTTTTACTCTGTTTATGATGTTTTTGGTCAAAATTTCTTAGTCTTAATATAGTACAATTAATCAGTGTATCCTCTCTCTATCAATGTAGAGACATTTTCTTCTAAGAGATTTATGATCTTGCTTTTCACATTTAGGTCTTTACCAAAGACTTTAGTTTTCTATTAGATGATTAAAACCTAGGAAAGTTAAACTTTAAATTTGATTCTCACCTATGACATGTGAAAGTTGGGAAACCAAATTAAACTGAGATTACTAAGATATGCAATGTCTCTACTTAAATCATAGTCTATAAAGTGATCAGATACTTCAAATCAGACCTAAAAACTAGCTACCATTAGAGAGATGACACATATGAGAAGGCTGGTGAGAAATATTCCTAACTTTAAATACAGCTTTTTCTTCCACCAATTACTTATGATGCGTACCCTAGTGAAGACATGTAACTATCCCTTTTATGTTCTGTGCTCTTGAAGAGCATCTCATGACATTCATGGAACAGATATATGATCTGTCATTTCTATTTAGAACTTGCATTAAGACCCTTCTAACACTGAAGGGAATACCTTCCACAGATTGCACAAATAAAGTTTGAGTACACAAATGAACTCGAGGTACTGCTTACTTTCTGTGGGAATTTGTAAGATTTCCTAGTTGCTGTTACTAATGAATAAGCTGTCACTGAATAGTTTTAGACACACTTGTCTGCTTCTACAACTTTCTTGTGTTCAATAAGACTTGATATGTTTGCCTTTTTCTGATATTACTTAGTGCATTATTTTTGCCATGTTAGATGATAGCAAAGAATCTACCTTAAGTTTAGTCTTTGTTCCTTGGATCTGCATCTCTGATGTATGCCAAAGTATCTGGGCAAACTTAGATATAAACCTTAAGTTGTACAGTACTAGTGTCTGGGCTTAATCTTCTCTTTGAAGTTTGTTTGCATCCCCCTGGAGGGATTAAGTCCCTGCTGTGAGAAGGTGGGTTAGAAAGCACTGAAACTACTTTATGGGTCTTTAATTGGAGGATTTAGTGTACATTTTGTTCTATAAACTTCTGTGGGAGTTTCATTGTTAACAATTTTTTTCTTATTCTGTGATATGTTATGTTCTCATTGTGAATAATGCATATGCTCAAAATTTTCTTAAGGCATTTAATACATATTGGTAGATTATCCTGGTGTGTGTTCTTTTTCCTATTCATCTTTAAAATTTTAGTAGCTTGTTCAGTGATTAGTTCTTGAGTATGCATAACAATTAAAAATGTTTGAAGAATTATAAAGAAAGAATTATCACTCAGTAATAAGAATTGTTAATGTTTTGGTGTACTTATTGCCCTAGTAGTCTTCTTTTGTGTATATGTGAGTATATATGTGTAGATAAAATATATAACCTTTTTTCTGAACTGCTACTATGTGTTTAGGTTGCTTCCAAGATTTTGTCGTAAGTGATAGCAGTGAGCATCTTTGTGTATAATCCTTGTCATTTTGGTATCTGATTTTGATGCTTTAAACAGAAACTGTATTGTTTTGAGTAGATCTACTTTGTTCTTAAACTACTTTGTTTTTAATACTTTCTTTTTTGCCCCATTTCTTTTTTGTGTACTCTCATTGGTGTATTTGCTCAAGAACTCACATTTACATCAGGGTCTCAAGATGGTCATCTTATGCTGTGAAAGCTCCCAAGGCTGGATTTAGCCTGTGTGACCAAAAGTCTCAGAAGAGGGTGCTCTTGCAAGAGAGATAACCCTGCAAGGTCCCATGATCAGATGGTGCTGGCCATGCAAAAACTCTGGAATGCGTTTCCAACACGAGTCTCATTATAGCTGGCATCTCTATGCTTGGTGTGGGCACTCTTCCTGGGCAGATGCTTAGTACTAGGAGAGTGGCAGCATCAGGTTCTTCCCGGCTGCTGGGTACACCAACTTCTTCTTGTGTCCACACCCTTCACAGCATTTTTAATGCCTTAGCTCTATGGCCACTTTTTTTTTTTTTAAAGAAGGGGATAGTCAAGTTAAGAAACCATTGTGAAGATTTTGTAAAAGCAATTCATTTAGGCATGGTGCTTTGGTAGCTGAGTTGTTCTGCTACCTGAGTGTTAGGCAGCAACCTTAAGGGAAAAAAAAAATCTTTGCATGAACTTTCTCTTAAATAACTATCCACATTTCTGTATTAGCAGCATGACAAAGAAAACTGAGACTGCTGACTTAAGATATCGAGAGCCAGATTTGTTATTCTGAACTTTAGCTTTCATTTTACAGGACTGTAATTATGGTCTAGGAGTTTTGCCCGAATCTCTGGTCATAGAGGATGCTCAATGTTATTTGACACTAAAAAAAGTTGACTTAAACTATGCCGTTTGTTTAGAGGTGGCAGTGGTGGTGGTGGTGGTGGTGGTGGTGGTGGTTTTTGTGTGTATGTATATGTATGTGTGTGTGTGTGGGGGGGGGAGGCACTCTTTTGAGAGCCAAGTTTTATTCCAGATTAAAATATCCTTGAGAGATATTACCTAAATTTATCATCTTATTCTTTTTAAGCAATAATAAAGATAGTGAATCACAGCAAGGTTAAAGAATGGTAATAAGATAACTTTATTTAGTCCTTATTATATCCCAGTTACTTTTCTTAACGTAACCTTTTTAAATCTTAAATGGTTTTCTAAAATGGGTATTAGGCTTGAGGAAACTGAGGCTCAAAGACGTTAACTTGCCCAATTTGACAACATTTAAGTTGTAGAACCTGTGTTTTAACTTCATTTGTATGACATCTTTCACAAAATTAATGGCTAATATTACCTGCACACATGGTGGTTAGAAAAATCAGATGTTAGTGAAGGGAAAGAGAAATCAGGCTTGTGAAGAAAATCGGTAGAGAGAAAGTTTTATTCATAAGCAATAAAAAGGATTCTTAAAGTTTTCTCTATGGATTGGCACAGTGGCTGCAACAACATAAATAAGATTGTGTGCCAGGCACTGACTTGAAGTGGGACCCAACCCCAGGGCTCCTAACAAAAACAAAACAGTTTTCTCATGAGTCAGCACTATGTAGCTTTTCTTTCTTTTTCTTCTCTTGAATTTTCTAGTGAAAGGGAATCCATTTTCTGGAGATTAAGGTATGGACCTTGATTTTTAGTAGCATAGTTGGAATAAATTGCCATTTACCCAAAAGGCACAAATTATTAAAAACATTTCTGTAATTTCTCTCAACTCTAAGTTCACGTGCTTGTTTGCAAAGTCTTGTTTGGGATACAGATGTGGACCTAATCTCACTGTACTTTTTTTTTTTTTTTTTTTTTTTTTTTTTTTTTTTTTTTTTTTTTTTGCGGTGCTGGGGGTTGAATCCAGGGCCTCGTGCTTGCATGCTTTGCAAGTGCTGGACCACAGAGCTGCACCCCCCAGCCCATTTTCTTTTACTTTTTGAGACAGGGTCTTGCTAAATTACCCAGATTTCCTCTGGTCTCGAACTTGCGATCCTCCGGCCTCCGCCTCCCAAGCTGCTGGGATTACAGGCGTGTGCCACTACTCCTGGCTTCACTGTACTTTTAAAACTGATTTTATGAAGTCAGAAACATATCTTTGATTGTAATGTGCCTTATCTGTTTTTCTCAGCATTGCTTTAACAATGATTATTTCTTTAAATTAGAGGTGAGTCCAATGAGAGGTCATTATAATAAAATGTTTGCCTACCACCTAGTGAAGTAAGAAGTGTTATCTCAATTAGATAGGTATGGAAATAGGACTCCATGAGGAAAGAAAGTGGGTCTTGGTTGTACAGTATATTGCAGCAGCTAGGAGAGTGCCTAGCAAATGGTAGTCCTCAAGTATTGTATGGTTAACACTTAAGATAGGAAGTAACTTATCCGAATGACAGAGTTGAGACTTCAATTCTAGTCTGACAGTATTCTTAAAAATTTTTATGAAAACTTATGAAAATTATATATTGTTATGAAAATTATATATTATATATACAATTCAAATAAATGAAAATGCATATATCTGTCACTCAACTGAAGAAACAGAACATTTCATGCCTCTCACATCACATTTTGAGTTTAACATTAATTGTATATCCTTGTTTGAAGCTTATGCTTTTTATTATGTTATATAGCTGCTCCTAATAGGTTATATGGAATGAGTTGGCATTGCTATCCTTGGGAAGTAACAGAAAGTGAGCCATCTATTTTCTTCTCTTAATGCTTACTTTTTAAAAGCAGATTCCAGATTTTTTCTTGTTCCTAAAGTGTACAATTAGGTACAAATTATAATATAGGGGAGTCTCAAGCTGGGCGCAGTGGTGCACGCCTGTAATCTTAGCCACTCAGGAGGCAGAGGCAGGAGGATCACAAGTTCAAGACCAGAGGCAGTCTGCATAATTTAGCAAGACTCTGTCTCAAAAAGTAAAACAAAAAATGGGCTGGGGGTGCAGCTCAGTGGTCCAGCACTTGCAGAGCATGCAAGCACGAGGCTCTGAGTTCAACCCCCAGTACCGGAAAAAAGAAAATCAATCTATCTATCTATCTATCTATCTATCTATCTATCTATCTATCTATTGGGAGTCTCATAATAATTTGCTTTATCCATGACAGTGGTTCTTCTAGCTATATTTGTGGTTCATAGAATTAGACCTTTGGATTTTTAGGTGGATCAGGAATTTGCTGATTTACTAAACTTTAAAATCCATGGAAGCAGTGAGTCTGATGAATTTTTTAAATAGATGCTTTTAATTTTTTTTTTTTTTTTTCTCCTGTGGTACTGGGCAGTTGAACAGAGGGCCTCACAAATACTTTGCAAGTGTTCTACTACTGAGTTGCACCCCCAGCTCCTTTTTTATCTTGAGACAGGATCTCCATTAGTTATGCAGGCTGCCTCCACCTTGAAGATGCATTCATCCTGCTTCTACCTCTTGGGTTGCTGTGGTTACAGGCATGCACCACCATGCTTTTTTTTTTTTTTTTTTTTTTAATTCTCTACAAATGCCAGTCTTAGAGCTGCATTTTCTCTAGTATAAAAAAGGAACACTACTAGTACTTACTTCATACATTTGAAGGGATTAAATTAATGCATGGGACATACAAAGTTCTTTATAAATGTGAGCTGCTATTTTATTTTTGTTTAAGGAAAGAGTTCATATCTCTGTCGCACTCTGCTATTCAACAACTGGTGTTCCCAGGCGGTCTCCCATCCAGGTACTAACCAGGCCCGATCCTGCTTAGCTTCCGAGATCTGAAGGGATCGGATGCCACAGGGCTATAGCTGCAGGCATGACAAAGATAGCCACTCTCAAATCTAAGCTTGAATTCTATCAATTTAAACACCCAAATGGCAAGAGTGTTTGGTAATATTTTGAACCATAGTGTCAGGGCTGATTGTAATAGGTCCTATTTCATTCCTGCACTCAACTCATCTATGAACCAAAGTCTGAGATTTTTTTTTTCTTTTCTTTTCTTTCTTTCTTTTTTTTTCCTTCGGTACTGGGGGTTGAACCCAGGGCCTCGCGCCTGCATGCTCTGCAAGTGCTGGACCACTGAGCTGAATCCCCAGTCCTTTTTTTTTTTTTT